>JAUMHA010035218.1:0-20002 GCA_032359765.1 Saxidomus gigantea
AAGAAATACTCAACGTTTTAAATACTTTCATATTAAAGGGGAGTAATAACAAAATTTTATAAAAGTTAATAAAATGTTAATTTCTGATTGGGATCTAACTGTATGTAATGAGTCTTTTTGTTCATTAAATAAATCTCTAACAGAATATTCAAAAAGTAAAAATTGTCATAAAATGATGCTAAAATGTGATTGACCACCTTTAAAGATCTGACACATAATTATTTCATTTACTTATAATAAAAGATTATGCCCAACAACCGCAACTACCGTCTCAATCTCAGTAAGGTGCTGAGACTTAGTAAAAATATATAATATAAGAAATTCATTTTTATAATTTTACATTTTATGCAAATAATTGTTCAAACGTACATTTCCATTAGATAATGGTTACACTTAATTATCACTTATAGTTATTTAAGTACAAACAGGAACTATCTAACAAAGTCGGTTTAGGCTTTATACCATATGCCACAACGGTTAGTTAAACGTCTGTTACTTCTTCCACATGTTACCCAGTATAAATCTATCCTGGTCATCGCGCTTTATGTTCATCTTCAAAGAGAGAGAAAATGCGTTTTAAAGGAAACCTGTTACACGATGATTTGCATATGTTACGTACAGTGTTTATAATAATATTCTGTGTACATGCTGTCAGATTATGGATTTCACGTTTGTTCTAAGGTTTTTGCCTTTCGAAACGTATTTTTCATTATCTGACAATAATGTTCTGAAATTGCTATTTGAAGGAAAAAGCATGTGGATATACACTCAAGTAGATGTTTCAAAGTTATGATTTCTCGCAGCTGTATTTTGTGATGGAAATGTAGATACCGGTCTGTTGGAATGGCACCACCTTATATTTATAGTAATAACTCAAGATCTTTGTCAGAACCAAGTGTTTTCTTAGTGGATGTACCCAATGTTGTAGGTGAGACTCTTATGTATAGTAAGCTTGAGTATGGTGGGTGGGGGGTGAATTCTGTTGGTGGGTGGGGGGTGAATTCTGTTGGTGGGTGGGGTACATGTTTTTGTTGATAGGCATGGGGAGGGTTTCTCTTTGTTAGTATCATCAAATTTGTGGGTTGGTTTCTGTTGGTGGGTGTAAATTAAGGTGGCTTCTTTTGATGGGTGCATGTGGCCCTGTTGATGAATGGGGATGGCGAGTAAATTAAATGTGAGGGAGGTGGTTACATTTGAAGAAATAGAGGGAAAATATTTTGTGGAAGGGGAACGACTGATTATATTTTTCCTCATGATATAACAGTAACTGAATTGTAAAGAGATCAAAACAAAAATAATTTTTAGGGGTAGATGCTAAGTTTGAAAAGAAAGAAACGTATGTAGGTTTAATTTAACACATTGAAAAATTATGCTAAGTTTGAAAAAAATGAAACAGTTTTAGCGCATTAAAACATTATTATAAGCTAAACCCATGGAACATTAGGTTTTAAACATAGGTCTTACATAGACTTATTATAAAAGCCATCAGGAAAACTTCTAGCTCAGTTGAAAATGAAGTGCCCTGTAAGTTATGCTCCTGGTGAACTTTTACTAAGTGGTTGGTTGTCTGTTGTCCACCTATCCATTGTCCATCCACAATAAGTATTTATTTTGTTTACACTGGAAAAGTCACTTTATTTGATATGTATTTAATGTTGCTGAAGTTGCTTATTTTCATTAAGTGATATTCACAGTCAGTCCCAGGGATAATGTTGATGCATAATACAAATTTCTTATTCATTTATTTCATATAAGTCCGAGCCATTTTGTTTATGTCATTTCTTTTTAGGACGTTCATTATATACGAGAATTTTTGTTTTGTTTTCAGTAAAAGCAGCTGGTGTCCTATGTGTTCTCGGGATCAGTTTTGGAATCGGTACATATGTACTGTATAAGATATATGACAAATTTATCCGGCCCTCAGATCCACGTAAACCAGGAAAGGGCGAATATACATCTGACGAGGAGGAGGAGGCAGAGGATGAAGAAGTCGTAAGTTTACGTTAAATTGATTAAATTTTTTGTAGCGGCTGAAATACTGTTCTGATGCAGTGCCAATGTTATTTTGCTTCTCTATATTTAATTATTATAATTATACGGGTTATGTTAATCTAGAGTTAATCGATATAAACCTGGCATCGAGGAATTTTATCATTTGCCTCAGTATACAGCTCCGGCTGGGACTGATTCAGTGAAATACATTTGCCACCAAATAATAACAGCACAATGTTTTACTGTCACACAATATCAAATCCCGTGTATTTCATTTAGTGGCTTAAGAAGTTGAAAAGTCTTTATTCTTGTTGTTGTGATATAGTGAACACGCCACGTTAACAAGCTCAACCTCAAGTTGAAAAAGGCTGTGAAAAGAGTCAGGTATTGTATGGAGACTTTTATTATTCTGCAACATGGAGTCAGGGAGATAACCGGTATTATAAGTAATTGCAAAAATGTTGCTTATATAACTTACGGAAAACATAACTGTTTCGTTCGAAATTCCAATTGCTTGAACACATTGCAACATGTATGATAAGATGGGACGAGGCATTTGACTCATATAAATCAGGTGTCTAAATTTTACATACCTGTTACTTGTCTCTAACTTTACATACAATCTTTCTCATTTTGTCTGGGGGACTATTATTCGAAACTGTTATATAACTTTGCCAAGAGATTGCCAAGTGTCTGAAGAGAAAAAAAAAGCAATGAAAGAAAACAAACACCTGATTCTCTCTGTTTCTCCATTTTTTTTTTTGCTGAGAATTGCAGTTTGCCGGGTAAGTATGATATATCATGTATTAACGTTATGAGCAACAAACTTGGGACATCGGACAAATGCTAGAATTAAAATTTTATAAGCCTACGCAACTATGGTATTAAGTGCCTATATAGTATATACTGTTTGATGGAGTGCATTTTAACTGTGCTCAATGCTAGATGTATAAAATGGATTCAATTTTTTGTCCCGCACTGCAGAATGTGTGATAATGTGATAGCTAGGGTTATTAGTAAAGTCATCAGATTATGTGTGTGCGGAGCTAAATTATCTCCCTTTAATCTCCTCAGTAACATACAGTAAAAGAATGATGGTTCCGCATGCCTATGTCCAGTCATTTGTCATAATATTCATCCAATAGTCTACTTGTATAATATTTATACAACTTGCTTGTTTATTATTCTCTATCATAAAAAAATATAAAATAGTTTTTATATTTGCCTCAGGCACATTCGGTAGTCAATACACATCTGTGACACACAACATACATTATGATCGATACTGTAAACATCTTTGGATTTGCAAGTTGTTTATTGCAAGATTTTAAATTGTTTCAAAATTTTGAGTGAGAATTATATAACATTTCAGCCTTTCTCTTTTAACCTGATCTCGGTCATTAAACATGTTTTGGCAGCAATTGGAGTGAATTCTGTAAGGCAATTTTTTTTTTATCTGTGTTTAGGGCAATGGTCCCAAAAATGCTCAGGAAGGATAGGGACAAAGTCTTTTGTTTTTTTTGTTTTTTTTTTATGCTTTTAGATCGAAAAAAATTCTTTAGGTTGAAAAAAAGCTATCTTTGTTTAGAGCAAATACTAGGTAGATAGGGTATGGACACTTTAAAACTCTAGGGTTGGAGGGTCTCGCCAGGTATAGTTATAGGGTGTGGTTGCCTGAAACACAGATATTTTTTTTTTGCCTAAGTAAAAAATATATAGGGAGAAAAGAAAGATAAGAAAAAAGTTAATGTAAGGAGTGATTGTTATTTAATGCTTGGAGTTTATGGATTTTTCCATTCAATCTGATATCCTTTCAGTTCTGAAATACCATCAATCTCAGTCTCTGTTGTATAAGGGGCTTGTGTGAGGCTTTAAAAATGACTTGGTTACACAGTCTTATTGAAATATGTACATTAAAAGTCTTTTACTTCATTAAATTTTAAAAATTTGGCTTGTCCGTCTTTCAATTTGGACAGTAAAAACCTCTCCACTTGTAGCAGCTAGTGGTGTTTGAGAAATAATTCCTTCAGTCAGGTTGCGAAAAAATACTGTCATTCTGTCACTACCCAGGCTCAAACCTGCGACTTACCTGGAGGCTTTAAGTGTCTTAGCTACTTTTTTTCCTATTTTTTTAACAGCAGAGGCCAGAGGCCTTCCATGAAATCCTGAAAATAGACTACCTTGGGTACTAGAGTAAAGATTAACTGAGATACAGAGCAATTATCATATTATCCGAGTAATCATTACCATATTATGATCCGTAGGGCATTTGGCATTCAGTCTGTATCTAGGATAAATGAAACTGACCTTTTCTTCATGATTTCCTGAGATATAATCATCTTTCTTTTTTCCCCTCTAATTTAACTGCTACTGGAAATCTTTCAGCATCTTCTATGACTAATGTAGTACATCAACAGTTCCCTCCCTTTACTTATTGATTATCAATATGCTAAGAAGATTTACCTCCCCTGAAATTATTGACTAGCACAGTTTAAGGTCAGGAATTGATTGAAAACGGATTTCCTTCCTGTGTATAGCTATATTTTAAGTGTTTTGCTATGTTATTGAACACCGGTTATGTCAGATAGGTTCGGTCTAAATCCTGTTAAGTTTTCTTAAGCCATAAATTAACGGGTAGTGTTTAAACTGAATGATATGTCGTGTGTGTTTTATTGTCATACATAAATGAATCATATTTAAACTTTGTATTTTATGAGTGCACATGACTTGTTTACAAAATAAGCATGTTGTTTTTGATAAGTTTGGTACTGAAAATAGCAACTACAAAAATATGTGAAGATGTTATGAATGGGGATTATATTTTGGAAGCAAAGAGTTCAAAATCTGTGATGATAATCCCAGGTAAGTACATAATTCCTTTCTTTTCCAGACATGTACAAGCAATTTAAAATAGCTAAGTGGCACTTATCATTTGAGTTCATTATATAATGAATGATTAAAGAAGAGTTACAAACACTCTAGTTTTCTGAATTTCAAATTGTTTTATGTTTAGTGTTATGAATTTGCACAGCGACACATTCTGGTATTAAACCCATTAAGTTGAATTATGTTCAAATAGCGTGAAATATTGCATTCAAGTTATTGTTCTTTGAATATAAGGGCTTTATTGATTAATTTCGTAACAAAGGATTATTCACCCCAGGACATCGTCAGCATTTCTGCTAAAATAAATGAATTGTCTGCAGTGTAGGACGGGTTATGCTCAGTGTTTATTTCCTTCAATATACAGCTGAATTTGTATATTTGGTCACCTTAGTTACGCAGCAACTCCCCTGAAGGAGACAGGTACTGATGTTACTCTTATTTTAAGCTCGTTTGAGCTCAATGACAAGCTTATGCAATGATGACCGAAAGTCCGGCATCCATCATGCTTCATCAACAATTGCCTCAAATGACATCTTCTCCTGAACGGCTGGGCCATATTTAACCAAACTTGGCTTCGTGGTTGGTCCTCTTTGAAAATTGCTGAAACCATGCAGCTCCACTGCACATAATGGCCACTAGAGGTAAATAAACGACATCTCCACCTAAATGGCTAGTCCAATTTTGAAATAACTTGACACAAATGTTCCTCATGTGACCCTGTTATATGAAATACTGAAGGACATAGGACAGATTTGCAGTAAACACTCAATATTTTGTTGAACCCATACAAAATTGTCATGAAATTTGCTGCCTTGATGTCAGTCATTGAGTAGACATAACTTTCAGCACACTGGTGATAGCATAAGAAAAAAATCATCTATTTCCATATTGGCACTAAAATGTCATTGGTCTGTTTTCTCTAGATGTTTTTGACTTTTTGCCAAGTTAGTTACTCTTTTTGCTTCTGTTAATGGCAGTGTATAGATGGCATACTGCGGTAATATGTCATTTAATGCTTTTGTTTATAGCACTTTCTGTTGTTTCAAAGGGAGGAATTAAAGTTACTTGGAAAATACCCTTACTGTGCATCTTGGTTGCAGCCTATAGATAATATGTCACCCAGAGTCCCTGCATCCAGGTAATTGCGGCCTAAAGATTATGTCACAGAGTTGAAAATGTCCGAGTCCAAAGATCATAAAGGCCCAGCACCCAGGTTGTGGATAGACTTTCAGAGAGGCCTGAGCATCAAGGTTGTAGCCTGACACAACCTGATTACCCAACACCGAGCAACAACTCCACGGAAATATGGTGGCCAATTGTTCCAGAAGCCTTGCTCTCAAGATCTCAGACACCATTAGTAGTGACCCAGCACTCAGATGTCTATAGCACGAAGGTCTCAGACTCAGGCTGTATTACCACGCACTCAGATATCTTTAGCACCATTTTTAGGTCTGAGACTCGGGCTGTATGTACAAAGCACTCAGATGTCTATAGCACCAAGGTCTCAGAGGCTGTAGAACTCAACACTCAAAAGTTTTGGCACCAAGATAATGAAAGCATGTAGCACTTTGAATCACAGAAGTATTTGTACTCTGCTCACAGGAATCTGGTTTCTAGGTCATGGAAGCCAGGCACCCTACGGTCAGTGAGGGCTTGCGCTCCCAAGTTTTCTTCTGCCAGATGTTAGGTTACCGTCACCTACACTGGCAACATATTTACAGTTGAAAATGGTCATACTACTGAGAACAAATATTGATTCTGGTTTGCACAGTAAGGGTACAATAAAAAAATTCTTAACTTCATGTATATAGCCAAAGCAGGAAAAAAATATCCACAGAGGTTTTCCCAATATTGTCATAATTTACTAAATCAAATAATCTACTATAGACAATTTCTCTTTTATGAGGCAGAAACAATGGATATAACGTACTGCTGAATTTTTTAACTGAGACAAATCGGCAGGAAGTGCTCAGGATGACCTTTTGTGACTGTTATGTTCATTATAGCGTGGTCACCATGTGCTGTCAACAATTAATACATCTCTTCCTTAACCACTGGGCCAAGTTTAAATAAACTTTAACAGGAGTGATCTTTGGATGGTTGACAGACCTCTTCTAAAATTGCTTGTACCGTTCTGCTCTGCTGCACATAATGGCCGCTGGAGCTAAAGATAGAAAAATCTTTTAACAGCAACTCCTATACGGCTGGTCAAGTTTTGAAATAATTTCACACATAATTATGTTCCTCAGGTGACCCAAAAAATTGCTCAAACCGTTTCACTTCATTGCGCAACATGTCCATCAGAGCTACATAAGAACAGAAAAATCTTTAAACAAGATCTGCTGACAGCTGGTCCAATTCTGAAATAATTTAACACATGATTCAGTTCATGTGGTGTCCCTTTATTAAAATTGTTTGAACCATTCAGCCAAGCTGCATCAGGTGGCAACAAAGGCTATAAATAGAAAAATTCATTTTACAACATCACCTCCTTAACTGCTGATCTGATTTAGAAATTGTTTCACATAAATGTTCTTTGGGTGACCCTCTTCCAAAATTGCTCAAAACGTTTCGCTCTGTTGCAAAATGTGGCCACCAGGGCTTAAAATAGAATAAATTTAATGTACAATTTTCCTCTTACTTTAAGTGGCTGTGATTTTGAAATAATTTCACACAACATTAATGATCCTCATGTGAGCAGCTCTTTCAAAATTGCTCAAACTGTTCCACTCTGTTGCACAAGATGGCCACCAGAGCCAAATAAAAAAATCTTTAAACAGCATCACGTCTTCAACGGGTGGTCCAATTTGGAAATAATTTTCTGACCTGGTCCTTTGGAGCAGTGGTTCTCAGGTGAGTGATATATCTTTTTTTGAGATAAACCTGCCTCATGCAGAGCTGACAATTTTTGCAAAAGTTCTGTTTTTATCAGTTTAATCAGATTTTGTTGAGAGGGAGTGAGATCGAAAATTAGTGCATCAGAAAAGTAGCTATGAAGCTGACTGACTCCTACAGGGATCTGTTTGGATGACCGACTCCTACAGGGATTTGATTGGATGACTGACTCCTACAGGGATTTGATTGGATGACTGACTCCTACAGGGATTTGATTGGCTGAGCTCTGCATTAAATTCTATAGCATGACCATAACTTATAATGTCCATTGAAAAAAAATCACATTACACAAAATGTGACTTCAAAAAAATCAGCAGAAACATATAATTAAATTTTTTGGGGCATATTTAAATACTAAAAAGGGAAGTAACTGTTACAGTTTAAAAATATCAGAAAGTGAAGTCTTAGCATGCTGTATAATCATAAATATAAAACAAAAGTGATAAAGGAAATTAAATTAGATTATTTTAAGTACGGTTATATGAGGGGAATTTCCTTCCTTTTCAAGTGCACATACTACATGCGTTCTCAGTGTAATCTTTATAATACTCAAGTCATCAGAGAATTCAACATGTTTAGCTTGTTTGGAAATAATTTGGTATAACTTCTTTTGTTTTCTTTCCTTACGTTACATGTCATTTTTTTAAATTTCATGATTTTTTTTTTATCCTAAACTTCCGAATCAGTTGATTTTAATTTTAGTACTTTAAACAGACTGCTAAACGAATTTAAGCAATTAAACAGCCATGCATTTAAAGATGGTCGCTTAATAACCGTAAAGTCTGTATATACTTAACGACTCTAAATTTAACAAAATTCCTGATATTAAATTAGGAACGTCTCTATTTCTGTCTGTATTTAGTGTGAAAATGCTATATGGATATAACAATATTACTTAAATGGTCCTTTAAGTAAAGGAGTACATTTTAATACAGAGTTTACTGTTATACTGATGTATTTGAAATAAGAAAATTTAATGGCAAGTATAAAGTATGGTCAGTCTTGACCAATCAGGAGATAGATAGCAGTTGGATTGAGGTGACCAATGATTCACACACTCAAATATTTGCCAAAGCTGGTAAAGTCTTAAACCAGGAAGTAATTTTATCACCTGAAACCGAAACAGGACTATTTCAACTAAAAATAAATTGGTCTAACTTTAATGTATTTTTTTAAACTGTAATTTAGAAACTGAAAGTTATAAACTTAGTGAAATAAATAAAACTTGAATAAAAAGAAATATGTACATTTATTATGATTAATAGTGAGACTGAAATGAAACAACGGGTTGTGTGTGTTTTAATGAGCAATACTTAAATCTGACAGACAGACTTATTTTGAATTCCTTCAAGAAATGGCTAGATCTTTAATATCTTCAACATCTTTTAATGCTCTTGAATGGAGAAATATAGTACTCTCACTCAGTTACTGTGTTTGTTTGTTTGTTTGTTTGTTTGTTTGTCTTTTCTTTCGTTCCAGTCATGTCTCGAGATCTGCAATAAATTTGAAACTGGTTCTTTTAGAGTTAAAACATTACAGAATCATTAGGTGTGTCATGTGTAACACTTTTGACCTGAGGTCAAAGATCGACAAGGTCACTCTTAATTTTAGGTCACATCCTTTAGATATGGATTCCATTGTTATTTATTCTGTTCCTGTTTATTGGATTTCAATAATACTTCTCAGAATTGTATATATTTAGTATCATGGGTAGATGTGTCTCGCATAACACTCTGCAAATCAAAGGTCAAGGTCACATTTAGAGGTCACATCTGATATCACATATTGATTATAATGCTATACCTGCAGTGTCACGGCAATAACTTAATAACTATTTATAGGATTATTATGGAAACTTAAAGCGTAGCTAAGAATTTTAGAACAGAATGGAATTTCAGTAAAACTTTTTATGGAATGCACAGAGTTTATATGTGTCTTAAAGGTCAAGGTCACATTCTATTGTTAAAACGTCTGCTATGGATCATAATTAAGAAATAATAAATCCCTAACTGTGTATTAATGTGTATTAATTCATGGTTATGAGTTCAGATGTGTAGTAATTAGATCATTCGCCCGTTTGGGATTTATAATTTCGATTCTTAAACACGATATTGTCTTTGAAAAATATCCCGCACTTTATTCAACATGTAGAATTAGTTCATTGTAAAATTACAAGCACGGAATACGATTTGTTGCGATGTTGCCCGTATGAAATTGTGCTTATACTGTAAGTGTGAATTCAAACAGTGATTAAGATATTTAAAGGAAATAGGGCAGCACGTTAAAATGTTGCTCTCTATTATTATAGTTCTTAATTGTTTATTGTTGAATGTCAAAAACATTTTTAGTAAGCCCGGTTTGGGGTGTGAAAATGTAGAAAGGGAATTTCTATATAAAGAAGATTTCATAGCAAATTTTGCATGTACATCTTGGTATATTCTTCCCTGTTTACGCTGTGTTAATTGCGCGTTAAGTGTTGCATTAATGAGAGGGGTTCCGGTAGGAAATGAGCTCTTAGTCTATGACAATTGATTATATTAAAGATAAATATAAGCCTTGTCACACCGAACCTGGGCAGTTTATAATTATAGTGTTAATGTTAGTGAATCAGATGCAATTCAAAGTGACCTTTCAGTAAAACTTTTCCCTTAAAAATTGAATACGAGACACATAAAACTATAAGGGATGCTGCAAAGGGACATAACTCAAATCTTAAACGTGACTTGATTCCATACTGGTTACAAGATTTAATGATGGGTTTTCATGCATTGTGGCTCACTTGATTGTCTTGAGAGTCTGTAAAGATGAGTCTTCCCACTCTTTGTTTCCTATAATTATCTGTTTCTGCTGACTAACAGCATTTAAGTTCCCTGTACCATGGCCTGATGCATGACATGAGTCCTTAGAATGAGTATACGCAAAACATTGATTGAATTACTGGACTTTTTTCATTATGAATATTGAAAATTAATTTAATTTATTACTGGACTTTTTTCATTATGAATATTGAAAATTAATTTAATTTATACTTATTTATTAACTCTCGGTTGCAAAACAAGTTCTTGATTATTACTAATATATTAACTGCACTCAAGACTGACTCCGGGTGGAATCAACCTTGAGGAGGACACTACGGACTAAGGGCACTACCACTACTTGGCACTTATATGATCAAACCTGGGTCCCTCGATCCTGAGGCAAACGCCCTACCATTGCATCGAGGTGGCTCCAAAGTTTACAAATTTCTTTATAATGGTCAGTAGCAAAACGTGTGTTTTATGTAAAGTTAATATAGTCTGAGTTTTCATAGGCAAATATTTATTTTTCCAAAAATAAAGAAAACAAGTTATGTAATAAATAATTGTAATATCTTTTGGTCCTAAACAGTTGCCAAGTTGATTGAAGGTGTTTTTTGCAATAAATGTCAAAATGAAATAAAGTAAGGTCTTAACCTGATGTAAAGGAATGCATTTTAAAACCATAACTGACAAAAATGTAAAGATGTTATTAAAAAAATAAAAATACCTATCCCCATAATTTTGTAAAATAACATGTGTATCATATGTTGCGGATGCTGTCAAGGACATGTTTAGGATAGGACATTACATTTCTGTGACAATTAAGGTTTTATTTGCTTGTACGATCTTATTTGGTTAATGTGTCTATGGAAGCTAGATTTCGGTGATATACCATGATACATATACCCATCTTAACTGACAGGTGTTTTAACAATGTCACGGTGTTGTGTTTTTATTACGGGTAGGCGACAAATGGAAACTGACAGGTCAATTAATGCTCTTATCTGCGTCTTTTTATGTTAAAAATGCTACTGGCGATTTGATAGGAGCGCAATTTCAACATTACATAGATTAATTTCAGATTTTAATCACTGGGGAATAATTCATTTAGTGTCGAGAGGATGGCCAGATTTTGCTTATAGCATTATGATAGAGTTCCAATCCCCTCGTGATGATGTGGATATTAAAAATTACAATTATTTGTACTTATATGTATTACTTATCTGGAAATGTTCAAGTGTTAAAATGAACAATTAGGGACAATATAATTCTTAAACGTTGGATTGTGTATGCCTACTGGGAATTAGGAGATCGTTCAGATATTCTTCTTTTGTTAAAATCTGTTAGCTGATCTATTTTGTGTTAATCCATAGACTTATAGAGGTAGATCAGTATATGATAAAATAATCAAGTGAAAAAAAAAGATTTAAACATGTATGAACATGTAACAACGGATTTTTCAAGAGTAACACTGTAAAAAAAGTGTTAGTTGTTGGAGTCTGAAGTGTGAAAAAGTAAGGAAAGGTTAAGTTGAAGTGAGAAGGTCCAACATCTGTTATGATTTTTCCTATAGTTGACTGTTTTGGAACATCTGTTATGTCAAAACTGTGAAGTTTTCCATTAAAAAAAAGAAGACTGTTATGTAAATGGAAATTTGGGATTTAGGTTCTCTTTGAAATAAGGTGGACATTATAATTATCAAAGAATGGTTTAGAACAACAATGCACCAAAAAACCTGCTGAAAATTAAATATTACATTAATGTTTATTATAAACTGAAAAGAATAAAAGATGGGAAATTGCCATAGTGTATTTTCATGTTTGTGTTGGAGATTTGTTGCAAAGGTAAGAGTTTTTGTTTAATACTTCATACTAATTTAACCCTTATTCTGCTAAATGGTCTTGCCCAGCTCACGTGTTGGACCATACCACTCATTACTCAAAGGGGTGGTAAGTTTAAAAGTAACTTTGTGACCAGTGTAGATCATGATCAAACTCCTCAGATCATGATCTACACTGGTCACAAAGGCAGAATATGCCAGGCATCAGCATGGTAAGAATTTAAAATATGCCAATTTTAAGCTGATTTGCTGTGAAAGGTAGGTGTTAGATTTTATTAGGAACATTTTCCTTTGAAGATTTTGGTAGACAATTTTGGGTATTTTTGATTAGTTGTCGTATTTCTTTGAAGGGACTCCTTATTAAAAATTTTCTAATTTATTTACCCACATATAAATGTTGCAGTGTGGCTGATAAAAGGTATTGAATTTTATGTGAAATTTGCCTGTGAAGCTCATATTGAACTTGATTTGAACAGCTTGTATGGCTACAGAAGCCACATGTATGACATGCAAGACATTTAGGCCACAATTGAAAGAAACGTTTCACCAGTATTTAGCTTCATTCTACGAGTTTGATTATTTCAATCATATAAATGTACTGTATACCTTTGTCATAATTTCATTGCAATCATCAAGATCACTATCATCAAGATCACAACCATCATTATCAAATTCATTGCCATCATCATTGTCATCATCATTTTCATCATCACCATCATTATAATTATTTAGGTAATTATTCTAAAATTAATCAGTTGCATATCATTATCATAAAAACCATATTTTTTTATCATCAGCATCCTTATCATCATCAGCAGCATCATCATCATCATCATCATCATCCACATACTGATTCCATTTTCATTCATTTTCTATATCCATCTAACATCTGCACAGGTTTTTGATAATATCTTGCAAGTTCCAATTTGATTGGTGTAATTATTTCCACTTTCTTTGCAAAAACAATAATGAGGGTTGTCTATGAAACAGACACAGATTGGACAGCTTTTTGGTCGGCCCTCAATATATCAAAGCAAAGATGTTGTTATTGTTTTGTTAAGCTCATCCTCTCATTCTTGCATGACAAATAATTTATGTCTTAAGTTCATATTTCGAATACCTCTTGACAAAAGAGGAAAGTGGCCTCATTTTATGCCACTTATCTTACAAAATGATACATTATTTTGTGTTATTTGACTGTTGTTTTTGTAACTTTATATCATTATTGTATTTGACTGTCTTAATGTTGCCATTGGTGCCAGACATATTGAGTATTTTAGAGAAAATAACTTGTGACTTTATTTTCCATTTGAAAAAAATTTTTTTACAGCATTGTTTATGATCATTTATGTGAATGTAAAATGCTGCAAAAAACCTGTAAATTTTAAGTTGTAGTTTGTACATAAATTCTTTCACATGTTTCTGCTGCGCACTTTTACTTACAAGCATGTTGTATGAATTTGAGACTTTCCTCCTTGGTCAAGTGGTTATTGACGTCGCTGACCTGAAAATGACTAAACCTCATAATGATTGTTGTAAGGGTCATCAGACTAAAGATTCAAGGCCAGATACTTTTCTCAGTACTCCATTTTATTGGAAGTTTGTAGATTATCGTGAGAAGATAAGAGTCTTGTGTTTGATCTTGCATGAACAGTGGTTACGTAAACTTGTGTTTGATCTTTCAGGAACAATGGTAACGTAAACTTAATTTATTCACAGGGAAGAAAAATGTGTATGATTTTGTTTTTGTCTGTTTCAGAAGGCACAGCATGAGGAGATGGGGAACCAGCAGTCATCGCCCGTAGACATACCAGTCTACTTCAAGGCGGGTTATGGCGTGTCCTTTAATAAACCGATAGACTGCGGAAAAATACGCAATCGTAAACCTGGTGCTAAAGCCTTGGAAGCTGCTGAATCTATACTTAAAGGGAACCTTGGAACCAGAAATGGAATCACTGCCGTAGAAAATTCAAATGAAGATTCTGAAGTACAGGAAATAATTGATAGAAATATTCGAAATAGGGTTCCAGATATAAATCAGTTGAGAATTGAAATTGATGAGAGCGGTTTTATAGATGAGGATGGAGTAGAAGCTAACGGAGAGAAACTAAGTAACTCTTTAAAGGGAAATTTCAGTCCAACATCGCTGTGTGAAAAGAACTTTAGAATTGGTGTAGAGTCAGAACATGATTTTGAGACTGATGATGCTGGTCATTCAAATCATAAGTTGAATGGGGATTTTATCAATGCGAACGGAGTTAAAGTTCCTCCAAAGGTTGATCATTTGAATTTAGAAACAAATTTAGGTAAGAGTAGTGTCTTGTTAACTCCACCTTCTGAAGACGAGAGCTCGTCGTCAAGTCATCCGTTACTAGGTGGAGCACGTGCAAGCCAGCAGTCAACCAAGTCTGATATATCAGATATTCAGAGTGAAATAGCGGACCTGCAGCAACTAGAAACAGATGATGAACGAGAGCAGTTGTCTCCCTTACCTTATGATAAATCAGCACATAATAGCCCTGAAAGAGTTTGTCCTCGAAAACTGAAGCTAAAACTTGATGAAATAAGATCTCGAAGTACTTCCCTTAGCGCAAACTCCAGTTCCTGTACCAGTCCAGATTCTTTTTCATACGGACACAGACGGGCAGGAAGTTTAACTGATAATAGTATTTCTGGAGTTAGCTCCCCTGATTTGGAGCTTTTGAATAGTGAAAACACAGAAGGACCTGATGTCAGTGCAAACACTTTTGTGAAACTTGAAGATGAAATGCATGTTGTTGCAGATGAATTTGAAAGTATTAGTAATGATATTCAAGAATTAAATAAAAAGTATTCACTTTTTGAAGAGCACATAGACTCAGGCTCAGCCATTTTTAAAGAAATTTTTCAAAGATACCCTTCCATTCGTGTTCGACAATCAGAAAAAGGAATTCATTTTTCTCGATCAGAAAGATCGGAGAGCGAATCGGATGATCGGAACTTAAACTCGTTAATTGACGACGAGAACGAAAGAGATTTGTCGTGGGATATTGAAAGTATAATGGATGTAGTATATAACGATGGCTCGGAATCAAGTTCGGCTGCACAGGCTATCGTGCAAAAGCTGAATAGGGCAGCAGAAGGAAAATGTGCACCTGACACTAGCGTAAACACTCCATCTCTTAACAACAGTTCTGTAAACTGCAGTGTTGACCTTGGTGGTAGCCTGTATGAGGATGAATTTCATCTTCATCTAGGTAAGTTTTATAGTTCATATCAGCTTCCATATATTATACCTAATCATAAAGAAAAGATAAATGAGAGACATCCTCAAATAAATCGGCCTCTAGTTGCAACTCCTTCTTTAGTTAAAAAGCAGCCTCTTAAAATCACAAAACTGTCTGAAACCATGAGTCAGTCTTGAATTACAAGTCAATCATAAATCAGTCTCAAATGACCAGGCAGTCTCAAATCATGAAGTCGAGAAAGCTTGAAGGTTATTGGATCATATAGGTGACATATTGCTTTTCCCTTTGCCTCCAGTCTGCCTTCTTTACCTTGTCCATGTTCCCTTAAACCCTTTGCTAGATTTTGATAAAACTTGGCAGGAGCATCAGCATGAAGTGTAGTTTTTGGATTATACAACAAAAGTCTGTACACAGGGGCCTGTTGGTAGAAAATTGTGCTATTCTTCTCTTAAACATCTTGCTCAATTTTGATGAAACTAAATGGCATGAAGCCGCAATATGAGGTGGTTTTGCATTAATTGGGGGTCACTAAATCAGGAAGTTAAGGTCACAGTCATATGACGTATCTGTTTGTAGAAAATCTTGCCCATGCTTCATCTGCTAAACGTCGATACTTTGAAGCATCAGTATGATATTAAATAGTTTTGTGAATTGATATATTTGGTCTCTAAGCGAAAGGTCAAGGTCACAGGGGGCCTTTGAATAGAAAATCTTGTTATACTTCCGCTTCACTTCCCTCTGATTGCAGTCTTGAACCGTACAATCTGTTTCTTTTAGAAAACCTGACAGTTCTAACGTACTCGGGTATTCAGACAAATACTTTTAAAACAAATGTGACACATGATATATTTTGATGTCACAGAAGATGTCACATAAAGCTTCTGTTAAAGTTTCAATCTTAACATTTAAGAGGTGTTTACAAGCAGAAGGGAAACCTCCTCAAGGTGACACTGCTAAATAAAATACTTGGTAATTTTCTGTAGAAAAAACACTAATTAAATAAATCTACGTCTTCGATAGTCTGAATATAAAGCTAGACTGCCGACTCCTAAGGTGCCGATATTGATAAGACGGAAAAAAACAGCTTTTTACTGGGAACAAAATGACAAGTTCGTCTATATTGGATTAACCGTGAGAAATTCAATCAAATGCTTTATATACGTGTTTGACAACCTTTGATGGGTTATTGATTCGAGGGAGAAACAAAACTTGTAATACATGAATTTCTTATAGTTTTTTATGCTTGTGAGGTTTTGGGAATTCTGAGGGGTCCTTGAGGGGTATTCAAATTGTCTAGCACATTAAGGCAGGACCTCTATCATTTGGAAAGCCCACAATCAGTGTCAATATGTCACTTTTGAAACATGTAAAGGTTTTTTTTAGATGTAAGTAAATACGTTACTTTTATTTTGTAGAAAGTAAGGTATTAGCTTTTGACAGTCAAAAGCAGAGACAAATCCAGTCCATTAAGGATTCCTTCCTGCCACTGTGCACCCTTCGACGAGTGTGTGGCTAGCATGATCTACCACTGTGGTTGTCTGGTTAGAATTGCTTTAATCTCAATGAATGAGGGTCATAGGTTTGAGCCTTGCTACCAACTTGACTGTTCATGCATGACTGTGTGCAAGATGGCAATAAAAAATTCTTATGGAAGCTAGGATTCTTGTATTGGTCCTGCTGTTGAACAGTGGGTATATATAGGAAAATAATAATATTAACTTGTAAATAAATGAAATACTGTTATATGGCTACTGTTAAATCTTAGAAGAAAAAAAAACGTGACTTGAAACAAATTTTCATTAATGAAAAATGGTTTGACTGAACAACAATAATAATTATCAAGCAATTGCACCAGATACCAAGGACTGTTAATAGATCAGAAAAGCTTTGTTATGCTGAGCCGATAAACATATCGCAAATAGAACGCGTGATTTGTCGTCATTAATACATAGAAATATACGCAGTTAAATGTCCAACCCGTCACCATAGTCTCTAATAACCACTTTCTGGGTCTCCAGAGACCAACGATTTTTTCCCTGTCAAGTGTCGAACACATGAATATTATTTTTTTCCGTGGCATACTGTCCAGCGTTGAATATATGAATAAAATGTGTCGAGGGATTTGGAAATTGCTTTCATATATCTGATTGGTTACATTAGTGTCAAATAAAACTCAAGGGCATTTTATCATAGAGAGAAATGTGTGGTAAAAAGAGCCGTTGTTATGTTTAATCGGCTGACCTCGCTAAATTTCTCAGAACGAGCTTTTATTTCCGACTATGCATACTCCGTGAAAGTTTTGTAATTGCAGATCATGATCAGACTTGGTTGGACGTTAAGGAATAGAAATTCTCAAACTTTTCACAGCTATGAATTATTGATGTGCAGGCTGATCATGATCTGCACTGGTCACGTCGGAAGTATCACTTGCTACCAGTAGGGGTTAGGCTTATGATGATATCATAATAACGTAGAATATTTTGCATGACCCAATTTTAGTCTGTCTAAATCCGGAAATACTAATGAATTCACTAATTTTAATTTTGCTGTCACTCAGTATTGAAATCAGTTTGCCAGCTGAAATTTATATTTAGGGTCATGGATACAAGAGAACTAGAAAACTGGTATGGAAAGGTAACAAAATAAGATAAATATGAAAACATCATTTAAGTTTTATGACTGAAGAAGATTTAATATCAAGATCAACATGTAATTTGCATTTGCAATAGGTCATTTTCAATTTGTCTTCAATTACAAAATTACACACCGAAAAAATCCACACTGATTATAATATTGTTCAGAAGTATGAAAAAAGTTTTGGTTTTACTATTCTTTCTTTTACCTCAATTTTGTTGAAAGCTTTGACATAGCTGGGTACCAAGAAGGGCTTATTAAAGATCCCTCCCTTTCCCGTTCCTTTTGGGGAAACACGTCATGTCACATGCCTTGCAGTTTTTAAATTTCTAAATTGTACTTGACCATCTTTGAATGTGGACAGTTCTATAGGTGTAATTAAACTAAAAGGAATGCTTATTGAAAATAATTACTTACTGAATAGTTACAGTGCAGATCATGATCAAATTTGGCAGTAGACGTCATTTTGGGTGATAAAAATGTTAACTAATTGAATATTTCAAAAATTCTCACAGTCATGAATCAGAATGTCGCGACAGTTCCTTTAAAAGTTTTACATGTAACATGGTCAGAATGTCGCGACAGTTCCTTTAAAAGTTTTACGTGTAACATGGCCAGAATGCCGCGACAGTTCCTTTAAAAGTTTTACATGTAACATGGCCAGAACGCCGCGACAGTTCCTTTAAAAGATTTACATGTAACATGGCCAGAACGCCGCGACAGTTCCTTTAAAAGTTTTACATGTAACATGGCCAGAATGCCGCGACAGTTCCTTTAAAAGTTTTACATGTAACATGGCCAGAATGCCGCAACAGTTCCTTTAAAAGTTTTACATGTGACATGGCCAGAATGCTGCGACAGTTCCTTTAAAAGTTTTACATATAACATGGTCAGAATGTCGCGACAGTTCCTTTAAAAGTTTTACATGTAACATGGTCATCATCACTATCGTAGTTTTCTTGTACTTGTACTTGATTGTACGTTCAAGGCCATAGTAAAAGCAATTGACCTTACGCCATTGATGCGAGTACATTGTATTTATAACAAAAGAATCCCGTTTATTTGCCGTAGGTTACAGTCCAATTGGTATTGAAATCAGGCCTCACTTTAAAAACGGCATTTTAACTGGTCAAGAAATTTTTCAGTTCAGTCAGAATTACCAAACTTTTAATTTTGGTTGTGAAAATATGAACACAAATAGATTCAGCTGTGACTGGTTAGGGGGACATGCAAGCCAACATCATAAACACCATAATTATCATGAAAGATCAATGCCATATCTCCATG
This sequence comes from Saxidomus gigantea, assembly GCA_032359765.1. Lineage (NCBI taxonomy): Eukaryota > Metazoa > Mollusca > Bivalvia > Venerida > Veneridae > Saxidomus > Saxidomus gigantea. Next base: position 19,560 of record JAUMHA010035218.1, read on the forward strand.
CATACTGTCTAGTCCATAGACATAAACAAATTTAGCAATTTTCGGAGAAGCCCCCCTCTGGGAGTGTAAAAATACCGTTATATTGTTAGATTATGATCAGTGCTGAAAAAAAAATGAACAAACAAATTGAGCAGTTTTGGAGAAGCACTCTTGGAGTGTAAAAATTGAAAAGAAATATCTTTAAAAAAAGAAAAAAAGAAGATGGTTGTTTACAAATTTCTTCACTGCTTTTCCGTCTGTAATATTTGATTGGTGCAAAAAGTACGTCAAAGGCCACTTTAGACATAATGCAGCTTATGCCCAACTTAAATTCTAAATAAACTCACTCCATCTTTTCAGCTATAATAAAATTATGCTGTTAATAAAGATAGTCAATGAATATTTACTGAAATGCCAACAGTTTAGATCATTACAAGTCTGTACAGCTATGACATGTATGAGGT
>JAUMHA010035329.1:0-19999 GCA_032359765.1 Saxidomus gigantea
ATTTGTATTTATTTCGTTCGTTGCCAAAGTCATGTAAATGATGATTTGCAATAAAGGTATTGTTGTTGTTGTTGTATCAAAAATAAATAGATCTAGTACAATCACATTTTATGACAATAACATTACAATAACACTATACAACTATATAATTATAATAATTATATACGGTCTAATTTAAAAAGAAGTTATCTGGTGTTACAAATTCAGTCAAAAAGAAAAAAACAAAACTTTATGTCATACACACCAGGTTGCGTTTTACATGATCACTCAGGAAACAGGGTTCTTTCAAGAAGGGACAAATATGGGATGTTTCTGGTCGTCAGGTAAACCCTGATTATCCCGAGGAAAGAAACTCAAAGGACCGAGAGTAAAGCTCTAAATGCCATGTGAAACTTAAAATCGGGTTCGGCTTCTAAATGAACACATATAGTGCTGAATATTCGCTGGTAGGACGCTCTTATGTATATAAGGTAAGGGCTTGTGTGACAATTCCTATCCTAGATATTTGGTCTCTGATTGTTTAGGTCAGTGTATCAAATAGATCCGACGCGATTTTTTGTGATGTAAGGACAGAGCTGTCTATATAAAGAGCAAATTGATAAGAAAATCATCTGAGACTTTATACTACTACTAGTATACGGATAGACACTATTGATCTGAAGTCAGTTTTATCAAAATAAGCAGAGTTCCCATGCATTTGTTTAGTTTTGATGTACTGCACTTGTTCTTCGGAAGAGAGAATTGTTTTGGAAACCTGGGACACGCGCATAAAACAATTGATATCCTTCTGAATCTAATTTTCATAACTTCAGTTATCTTTGTATCAAAGGCTGAGGCAGTATTCTATAATCAGGTAGCGACTGGAGGAAATTTACCGTCGGTGCAAACTCTTAGAAACTGCCAGGAGACCTACCTGATAATCTATGTACAATAAACTTTACTAGTGAAATCATTCTTTTGTTGTTGATTGCAGCGGTAAGTAGTTTGCAGAAAAGACAATTTGGAGATAGCAGAATGTACTGATGTTGTCCCAGTAACCCTAATCAATGTTGTTGTCTAGACAGGGTACAATATGGTCGCCATGGAAATGGTGACGTCATTCACAATTTCAATTACTTCCTCATAACAACGTTTTGTACCTTTAATCTGACGAGTGGAAACCTGTTATGATAACAGAAACATGCTTGCTATCTATCAACTCTTCGTAAATGCTTCACCATGAAAAAAATGCAAGCGAAAGTTTTCTTCAAAAGAAGGGGGGAGTATTTTTTCCAGGAAAGTCAGCTGTTTACTACAAAACCAAACGGAATGGTGTTGCACGGTGCATGCATGCTAAGCTCGGTGCAGTTGCAATTATAAAACAAGAACAAAGGAATCTTTGTTCCGGATAGATCTGTATTTGAATTTAAAGCATTAATTGGAATTTTTATTTTTCGCCTTTGGCAAGGATTATGTTTAAACATTCTGATGGAGCTTTGCAGGTTCCGGGTTTGTTTTTTCTGCACGTGTAAAACGCACCTGGTTATTCTGCAATAATTACAAATGTGCCTACAAGGCTTGTTCCGTATTTTTTCTTATTGTTCCTGGTCATATGTATTTAATATTATCTTTTAACCAGGACGTTAAGCAGAGTATCTTTCTTATGAAAAGCAAAAACCAGAATGGGCTTTGGCAATTTCTACTTATTCAAAGTCGACATTATATTTAGCACACGAGACACTAGAGATAAATGTAGGTCATTCTTAAGGAGAAAGCATATGTAATTATTCTGTATTTTGTAGTTCTTCTATCACTTACGCACACATACGGTTGGTCTGCAATAATGCACAATGTTAGATATAAAACATTTCTCGGTATTTTTACCAATTATTGTACGCCACAACGCCTTCTAGCCTTGCATAAAGCGTTTATAATTCGAAACTTTAAATTACCCAGAATTCTTCATACATATAGTAAAAGTTTAAATTGCTCAGTAACCCTTACGACAGCGTCTGTTGCACAATATCTTTACTTCAGTAATTGTCTCATGACAACTATTTTTAATGGAAAGGAAATAATGAAACCACTAGTTTAATCAGACTTCTCTCTTGGCTTTCACATCAACCACGCCTTAGGTAAAAAAATTGCACGAGCCTGTTTTGCCATTTCGAAAACAAAACTTCGCACGTAACATACAAGATGATACAGTACTTGTCCTGGCGATGACGTCACAAGTAGACAAATCAGCATCTAAAATGATCGTATCAAACATTGCTTGTCAATCAGATGACGAAAGAACACAAAGAACTTCCTTTTCCAAATATCTTGATAAACTGTTACGTGGGCAGAGAGTTTCGTGTTCCTCATGTTTCATTCACAATTGCTTCCCGTTTCTGGAACATTTTTACGTGCTAAATAGTGTAAGTACGAGCATGACTAAAAATTTGAAATTATCTGAAGTTCTACATCTCCACCCGGCTGGAGAATCTAATGATAGGGTATTTATAGAAGCGTGAATTGACCCCCGTCAGAATTTTCTTTGATATATCGCGTTATATATTGTTTTGCACCCTGTGTTATCAATTATAACCGCCTGAATTTAAAAAGAAGTTCATTTTTTATATCATTACCATTTTCATGATTTCGGACAGGGTAAATAATCTAACAGAAGCGCAGAAGACAAATTGCAATAACTTATGTAGGGTATATCAGCACAATAACGTTATCACAGGTACCACGCGGTTCTGGGAAATTATATCCTATCATGTTAATAATATTATAGAAAGATTACGGCTGATATAATCATAGAAAATATCATCATCTTGTTATATATAGCGTTATCTTCTGTGTCAATCTCGGGATTTACGGATTTGATTAACGTTTTCTCGTTGAGATGAAATGCATCATTATTTTAGGCGGGAACTTTTCATTTTGTTTTATTATTATGTTCAAAGTCTCAACATTGTTACCGGCGACCCGGAGTCCTCATTTCTTTTGTTGTAATATCAAACTTTAATATTGTAATTTGTCAAATGCTTTGGATATTGCGGGTAGGTTGGGTGGAACTTGCATTCTTTAAAATGCAAAACCAAACTAAAGTCTTGAATTCTAGTCTTGTATTTGAGAAATGTCAGATGGTGCGCTTTGTAGTTTTAATTTTATAAAGCCTGGTCGGCATTTTCAGACTGACAACCTGTTGGTGAAAGTTTGAAACCTCAGTTTTTACAGTGAAACACTATATATGCTCTCTTAGTGTCCTAAATGTGGTTGCCAGTTTACATCATCGAAGAACTGTGTTAACGTGCAGTCGCAATAACATGTTTTTCTTCTTGTATTTCAGTTTTATTGTGTTCTTCTTGACAATGAATGTTAGAAAGAGATAACACGGCATAGACAGAAAATTGTGAAGAAAGGAGAAATCAATATAGTAAAAATCCACTGAATTCTTTGATCATCAAAATTACTCTATATTATGCCTTGGAGGTCACCGTGGATCTGAGCTACGGTAAATCAGCTTGCAAATCATTATACCAGCCACGTATACCGCACCAACATTTGATATTACCTATAGAAACTATACTAGTAAATCAAGAATTTGAGAAATGCGAAGCATATGATTAGTACACCGGGGTTATTATTTCCAGTTTATTTCCAGTAGACAAATTGGTCCGAGCTGCTGGATTTTTTACGTCCGTGAGTTCTAATAAAAGTAGCCTGTGTGCACGAGATCTCGAATAGATTGATATAGTATGGTTTATATTTTCTTCACCTGTGCATATAAATATACCACACTGCGCTGACGCGTGCTTTCCGCGTGCTGACTCATAGCTGAAATGTTTATTGTATATACACGCTCCGCTACTGTATTGTGGTAATCCTGATAAGCGATGATTATCGCTCCAGAAATACTTTCAGCGGTATTGTAGTAGAACAAGAGGTGTAAATTCATCAGATTCCCCCGTCAGATAGACACATGGTCAAGTATCTCAGCAATAAGAATCTTGCATATTTTGACGTTGCGATGCAAGCAGCTACCGAAATAGATCAACTTGAAGTCCTACCACTGCCCTTCACTCCATATCCGCGGATGCGCTCTACTATACATGTTGGAAAGTATAAAATTAATGTTGATATGGATCATGTAGGCTTGATAACAGTTTCTCTATACTAACTACAATTTTTCTCATTTTCTATATATATATTTAGTCCATTTTTCTACAAAATATTTAAGACTCGTTTTCCAATTAGGCGACATTCAACCATTTTCAAATTCTTTGAGAAATGGATAGTGACCGTTGTGTTCTGTGTCCTTGTTTCTCTTTCATTCCATATAAAATTCTCAGTTGTCTCGAAGAAAACAGGGCATGTTGTCGATTCAGCTGTTTCCACGAGGCAGTACACATAGGTATAGCGCCCTAAATATTTCAACCATACGCAATTTTTGCTTTTCATAACTGCGAAGAAATTAACAAATCTACAATACTTCTACTACAGCGTATGTATTTAATACAAGATTCTGCTATTTCACAGTAACGCATGGGGTCTGAAGGATACAGATGTCTTTTTATTTCCTTTTCATGTCCCAGTGAGATGCCTTAGGTAAAACACCATTTATTTTCCTCGCAACATACAACTATTGGTACAAATGCTATTTTGTCTGATGAATATGTAGCAAAGAAAAGTTGGATATATGGCAATATAGCATTACTTGATGAATTTATTACAATGTTATATATTACATATAGTACAGGTTGATTGAATGTTCGTGTATATGCCATAGCTGTTCTGAGTATATCACAGTATGACAGCACGTATAGAAGTATATAGTATAGGTTTTTTGAATGTTCGGGTATATGACATAAGTGGAATTTTGAGTATATCACAGTATGACATAGCGAAAATAAGATCATAGTACATGCTGTTTGAATGTTCGGATATGTGAGTATATTGCAATGAATTAGCAGGTATATGAAATTAAATGGCAGAACTGCTATGACTATACTTGACGAATACATCATAAAATGTCTACAGTCACGTCACAGTCCTAGTGTCGTAGGTCTAGTCAAACCTGGAAAAGAAGACATGCAAGACTCAACCAGGTGCTCTTCAGTACCATTGGTTCTCACATTACTGCATATAAGTTCTATTTCGCAGTTGTAAAATGCTTTGTTAAATAACAAGCGTGCTCAGATTTCAGTCGAATGCTTCCATCCTTTTCGAATGATATTTATGATTATTGTTGTTGTTTTGTATTAAAAACATTTGAACACCCATGATGATATATCAAATTCCCACGCACACTCAAATTAAGAATATCATGATGAGTAAATGATCAAAGGCACACAATGACCTTTCTCCAAACCTTTATCGTTTTACAGATGCACATCACTTTACAGAGAATTGCAATCTGCACTCATATTTACACAGAGGACATTGCTGCAGCTGCATGCACTAACTAGACATAAAATCTTTAACAAAATCAAAGTTTCACTTGTTGAAGAGAAATGTATACAGGAAAAGCGAACTGAAACTTGTTTCGCTTGATAAATAATCAATTTGTGACAGGTTTGTATACACCAAAAGCTTCTGTTTGTCTTCTTTAAGATTCACATTTCTATATTCGTTGGAGCTTACATCAAGTTAAAAGATATCAATATAGAGTAGATTTTTGTCATATTCAGCAATCGAGTTGTATCATTAAAACACCTTAAAACACCCTGCTTTGAATCTAAATTTTATTTTATCAAGCACTTTTAAAACATAATATCCATGTTTACAATTATACCATACGTATAGGCGATATATCCGTTAAAAACGTTGTAAAGAGTTTAATCAATAATGAAATAAGTACTTTACCTTTTTCAGCGTCTATGGCTTTCATATGGCCCATTGGGGTAAGTTTTCACGGAGACCCGTCTGTCGTTCGCATTCCAATGTAAAGTTTCCATTCATTTAAAATACACATAAAGACACACGTAAAACTCGTTATTCTCACGTGAACTTCGTTCCATCAATTAGTAAATCCCATACTTATGACTATTTTCACGTGCATATATCTATGTCGAATACAATAGCAGAAGATTCTTCGATAAGGCACCAGGCGACATTTAAAGTCACTTACACGTGCCACACCGTATCCCCAATGCAAAATTGGTCACTGGGTATTTAATTAATGAAAACGTAATGATAATTTTAAAGAAACATCTCGATCGGCTCTGGGAAAATTCACCGAGAATCTTTGTTAAATCCTTGACGACTTCCAGGAATGCTTTTATTTCTATCTTTCAAACACATTCCGCTTAAAAAACTGGCTCCTGCTTCATTGTTATATTGTTTGAGAGTATTTTTTACGATAAACTTTCAGGCATATAACAGAAACTTTTTTTCTCTGGTAGGTTACCAACGTTTGTTCTCGGTCCTGAAGTTAACCATAGGAACCAGGATAACAGTTCTATTAGCTTACCTGTACTGGGACCTGTATTTCAGATAGATATGTATATTAGAAAAGTTGTACAAAGTCGGGTACCAGGTAATTATTCCAGGTAGATGCAGTATTCTGTGGGAGATATTGTCACGTGGTTCTGACATATTTGGGTCGTGAAGATAATCCACTGCTATCTGCGGAACACTGCACGTGGAACGAAGTCAACGTCCTCAAAATTGTCGAACGTAATTCGATCATCACTCAACTGTAAGAAGCTGTAGAAGATTTAATTTACATTTTTTTCTCACGAGAGTTTCTGCTTGTTTCTTTATGAAATACTACCGTTTCAATATCAGCCAATCTTTAAAAAACATTTGAAAATAAGAAAACGGATAATTTAAACCATAGAATCACCACGTTGACTTGTGGCACCACGTAGACTTGTGGTTGAATAAGCAGACTTCGTACGGTCTACCAGTTGAACTTCTCAACTGTGAAAATGAATTAATTTCCAAAAGGAGAAATATATTCCTTTCTTTATGAAATTGCAGTCTAATTAGCAATAGAACTATACTTGATTTGTCACCATAAATGTGTCTCAGTTGTGATTTGGGACGATTTAGGTATTCAAAAGTGAAACCATGTAAAGTCAAAACAGGACTTGACACTAGACCTTGCAAGCTTTAATGTCGCATAGAAGTGTAGTCTTTGCTATGGAGTGTTTTCTAGCAGGCACGACTTTTTGACTCGTGGCTACAAAAACGTTGTATTATTCTGTGACCATGACTTATCTCGAAACCACGATATCATAATTCGTGGCTTCAAATTATCAACTCGTAAACGTGGCATTATTATCGTCCTGTTTTCGCCACATGCATACGGCACTAAAATCATATTTATGCTCGCCGAAAGTTAGGGCATAAAGTTGCCGCTGTGTGTCCGTCCCATTCGTTTCCAGGCTATTATCGGCATTTCTCATCATGGTTATTACCTCCATTTATTTTTTTACTCCACAATATTCATTAGCACTCAGTGATGGGAGTGTGACCAAATTACATGGGAATTCTACCACTAAAATAATATTTGCATATGATATGTATGTTCTAGCATGATTATAGATTTTCTCACTTTATCATCCTCCTCGAAATGCGAGGTTTTCCGTCCGTTCGTCCACACATGTGTACGTCCGTCCAATTCTGTCCACACTTTTTCTCAGACACTACTGGTAGGAGTTGAACGAAACTTAATTGTAGCGAATATAATCATCTGAATTGCCTTCACTCTGCAATTCTAACATCACCGTTTGTACAGAGAAAGATTCCGTCATGTCTTACACCGCGTTCAGGTTTGCCTACCGTGATAATCTCAAAGTCATAAAGCAGATTAACCTATCTAACCGCAGTCTGGCAGCTATATTATTTTTGGTTTCTGTTTTTTATTTCAATATTATAACCAGAAATTATTTTGACACATTCTGGATGTTCAGTCGGTTACACCCCTTGTCTGTCATGGTTTTGATGTTATTTATATTTCTAGCAATTTTAATGATAATCTGCAGGAGACGTTTTAACCTTATAAATCTTAATTTCTACCACGCTGACTAAACTGCGCTACCTTTTTTTCTCTTAATTAACAGACACATTGACTGCTTCCTTTTTCAAGGTTGTGCCTACGTATTTTATACTGTGCGCAAAAAAACCCCAAAGAAAACAAACAACGAATTGAACAATAGTACAACAGTCATTATCAGCGATAACTTTGAAGCAAAACTGTAAATTAAAAAAAGTTTTCAATTACACGAGCATCGTACCCGTGGATGAAAGAAATGCGAAATATTTTTAACAAGTCACTTTTCAGATTTTTTTAAAAAGCAGTAATCATTCCCAACGACCTTGGTCGAGGACACTTTTACCAAAATGTAATCTTAAAATACACACACCTACATAATTTGCGCCGTACAGTAGGGTTTTGCCACCTAAGCCGGGGGTCGCGACTTTGAAATTTGTCAGATCTCCTTCCTCTCGGCGCCAGTATTGCTCGGAGCTCCAGGAGGCAGTTACCCACGATGAAATGTTACATAAATCATTATTTAAAGAAAAAGGTCACTAAAAAGGCGATATCTGATAAAAATTCATTTGACGTAACTTTTTCCCGTTTCGACGTCAAATATACCGTACAACGTAGCAACAGTGCTCAACGGCGGGGGCATCAATCAATTACAAATATGCAATTATTCCTGACCTTGCTAATTAAACTTTTCGGTTTCAAAAGCAATCATGATATGTACCCATTTTTTTTCTAGCGCAACATTTGTTCTGATTTCTCACGATTGTAGCTGAAGAAGTCGGAGAATGATGAGTTAGTCGTTAGTTCCACTTCCCTGATGTTTCCAGCATTTAGGGTGGATTAACTAGTTGTTCTGTAAATTGTTTACGGTGTTGCTCTCGTCGGGAAATTTAATTACGAAAACTTCTGTAAAGATGTGGATAAAAGCCAGTCATGTGTTAAAGGTTCCGTCCGTGTCTGCAAATAGGTACGGATTGGAAATCATTTGGTTAAAGACTGTTACACTCAGAAAGTTCAAGGAAAAAGATAATCGACAGATGAGAGAGATAACTGTGAGGTAGATTGACGAGTAATTGTTTCTTAAGAGAAGATGAATGGTTTATTCTTTGCTATTTGGAAGCTCCGGAATACCTAGACGGCATGTTACGGTTTTCAGACGATCTTTTTCTATTTTCGGAGAATGTCATTATAATTGAACCCGGCTTCGAAAAATTAAGAACTCCGAGATGAACATCTAGTGAAAGTTCATAGAAAGTGCAAAATATGTTTTCAAAGGTCTGTAAAACCACATTAATAACCGTTTCCCATCATTTGAATCCAGACAAATTTTCTCCTTTCATGTATTTCACTTACCTGGTATCAATTTAGAGAAACAATTGTCATACGATATCTATACTTTCAACAAAAGTGATGGTAATTCTGCACGTCATGCTTATGTTAAGAATTTCAACAGGAAATATGTATAGTTACGGACTGTACATTGTATAATATGTATAAATGAGAGCTATGTGCACTTCGATATTTTATACGTTTAGTCAGGATTGAAGCACATAAGTTTTGTTGCAAGTGCTTTCTTTTCATATCTTTGAATTATTATCAAATATAGACACGACTGCATGCAATACTTAAATTATAATTATATATCATTATAACCCGCCGTTTCTCAATGGTGACGGTGTCTTGTCAAAATATGTGACTTTTAAAAATGCGCACGTATGGTCCGAAAACATTACAGTATTTTAGCAGCAAAAAAACTTGAATCATGCATATGTCGTCGGATATATCATGTACCAGAATTTGGCAGCGTGCAGTTAAAAATTAAAAGCAAAAATACATAACCCAATGTAGTGCAGGCAACTATATACATGAATGTTTTGCAAGAATGTTCCACTGTCGGGGCTAACAAGCTGAGCACCACGCAATACAGTCTACAACAACTAGCTCCTTATGTATCGTAAAACAACCCGCTACAAGAAAGATCTCCTTACAGAGAAACCCAGCAGTGTAAAATTATTGCAATACAACAATGCTCTGCCTGACAGATGAAAACCAGCAGAGCATAACCTAATGTAGTGTATCAAACATACCATGGAAACAGAAATAACCAACAGCGAAAAAAAACTAATATATTGTTCCAAACATGCTTTGGTCACAGACAAAAACAAAAGCGCATTACCCAATGTAGTGCGTCAAACATGCTATGGTCACAGAAAAAAACAACAACGCATAACCTAGCGTAGTGTGTCAAACATGCTATGGTCATAGAAAAAACCAACAGCACATAACCTTATGTAGTTTGTCAAACATGCTATGGTCATAGAAAAAAACAACAGTGCATAACCTAGCGTAGTGTGTCAAACATGCTATGGTCATAAAAAAACCAATAGCGCATAACCTAATGTAGTGTGTCAAACATGCTATGGTCACAGAAAAAAACAAAACAGCGCATAACCTTATGTAGTGTGTCAAACATGCTATGGTCACAAAAAACCAACAGCGCATAACCTAATGTAGTGTGTCAACCATGCTTTGGTCATAGAAAAAACAAACAACGCATAACCTTATGTAGTGTGTCAAACATGCTATGGTCACAGAAAAAACAAACAGCGCATAACCTTATGTAGTGTGTCAAACATGCTATAGTCACAAAAAACCAACAGCGCATAACCTAATGCAGTGTGTCAAACATGCTTTGGTCACAGAAAAAACCAACAGCGCATAACCTAATGTAGTGTGTCAAACATGCTTTGGTCACAGAAAAAACCGACAGCGCATAACCTCGCGTAGTGTGTCAACCATGCTATGGTCATAGAAAAAACCAACAGCGCATAACCTTATTTAGTGTGTCAAACATGCTATGGACACAAAAAAACCAACAGCGCATAACCTAGCATAGTGTTTCAAAAATGCTATGGTCATAGAAAAAACCAACAGCACATAACCTAATGTAGTGTGTCAAACATGCTTTGGTCACAGACAAAACCGACAGCGCATAACCTAGCGTAGTGTGTCAACCATGCTATGGTCATAGAAAAAACCAAAAGCGCATAACCTAATACAGTGTGTCAACCATGCTTTGGTCATAGAAAAAACAAACAGCGCATAACCTTATGTAGTGTGTCAAACATGCTATGTACACAAAAAAAACAACAGCGCATAACCTAGCATAGTGTGTCAAAAATGCTATGGTCATAGAAAAAACCAACAGCACATAACCTTATGTAGTTTGTCAAACATGCTATGGTCATAGAAAAAACCAACAGCGCATAACCTATTGAAGTGTGTCAAACATGCTCTGGTCAAAGAAAAAAAACAAACAGCGCATAACCTAGCGTAGTGTATCAAAATTGATAGTGGTCAGAGAAATAACCAACAGCGCATAACCTAATGTAATGTGTCGAACATGCTATGGTCATAGAAAAACCATGCTTTGGTCACAGAAAAAACCAACAGCGCATAACCTTATATAGTATGTCAACCATGCTTTGGTCACAGAAAGACCAACAGCGCATAACCTAACGTAGTGTGTCACACATGCTATGGTCATAGAAAAAACCAACAGCGCATAACCCTAACGTAGTGTGTCACACATGCTATGGTCATAGAAAAAACCAACAGCGCATAACCTAACGTAGTGTGTCACACATGCTATGGTCATAGAAAAAACCAACAGCGCATAACCTAGCGTAGTGTGTCAAACATGCTATGGTCACAGAAAAAACCAACAGCGCATAATCTAACGTAGTGTGTCAAACATGCTATGGTCAAAGAAAACACCAACAGCGCATAACCTATCGTAGTGTTTCAAACATGCTATGATCATAGAAAAAACCAACAGCGCATCACTTAACGTAGTGTGTCAAACATGCTATAGTCACAGAAAAAACCAACAGCGCATAACCTATTGAAGTGTGTCAAACATGCTATGGCCACATAATAAACTAATAGTGCATAACCTAATATAGAATGTCAAACATGCTATGGTCACAGAAAAAACAAACAGCGCATAACCTATTGCAGTGTGTCAACCATGCTTTGGTCACATAATAAGCCAACAGTGCATAACTTAATAAAGTGTGTCAAACATGAATACCTTAAAATAAAAAAGAAATTTTGCATCGAAATTTTTTTTGAAAAAAATAGGGTTAGGGCTAACGAAAATTTAGGGTTAGGGTTAACGAAATTGGACAATAACTCTGCTAAAAACCACTGAACCGGAAAATGCTGACAACATGCACAACTTGGCTTGGCACCGATAGTTCATATGAAGTTTGGTTCAAATCCACCAAGCGGTATAAGAACAGTTGCGCGGACAAACTTACGGCTAGGGCTAGGGTTAGGGTTTACGAAAAAGGCCAATTACTCCGCTAAGAAACATTGAACCGGAAAATGCCGACGATATGCACAACTACACTTGGTTTCAAACATTTCTACCAAGTTTCAGTAAAATCCATCCAGGTGTGTAGGAGGAGTTGTGTGGACAAACTTTTGTGACAGATAGACAGACGGACAACACCAATTCAATATGTCTCAATATGCACCAAAATAATGAAGAAATGACTGCTCTTTCGGAACTTTAGCTGCTGTCAATATAAAGAGGGCTTTGTTAGACATGCTTAACAATGCTTTGCAAGAAAGCTGTTCCACAAAGCATCACCCGATGGAGTGCAGAAATGACGCGGGTCAGCAAAGCATTTTCTCAAACAGTCGTGCTTTATTCTGGTTAATTCCCTCTTAATTCCAATTTCTCACACACTAGCATGCACATATTGTACTTTCAAAATACTAAACCATACATTAAGTACATATTCTAGCATGTTTACTTCATTTTCAATGTACTGGTTGACTGTTTTTGTGAAGCAGTTACATTGTGATTGACTCTTCGAATTTACTGTACTTCTTAATAGGTATTACTAAACTTTAAGAATGTCGGCAACTCTTAACCGAGAAAACCTATCATCATGTATTCACAGCGCACCGCTTATGACGTATAACATGGACGTCCTCAATTAGCCCTTTCCTTACTTTTCCATTATCCATGTATCACAGAAGGCTCTAGTTTACTAGTAAAGCAGTGGTCATAAATCACCTGTATCATACTAGAACAGTAACCCACATGTTACTTTACCTAACAGCTTTATATCTTAGCAAACCTATTTCATCTTTGAGTCTGGCTCGTTAAAATGATATAAATGCTTAAAATGTTAAAACAATCGCTCAAAAATAAATACACCGGTGATTAACCTGATTCCGAAGACTCTATAGTGTTATTTCAGTCATTTTAGAAAACTGCAAGAAATCTTTCAGCATCTTTCAGTCGCAGTTTAAACCATCTGACGCCCCTCAAGAATTGACGTTTACAACATCGCAGCAGTTATATATGACTGTTTTATGTTCACTTTAAGTCGGTTCCACTCGATGAGTAATGCCCGTCTTGTAAAAGTACAACAATTTGCTTAATGATTGAAATATAGTCTGCTCTTCAACACTAACACCCACCTCCAGCGTCCCATAAAACCAGGGAGGTAAAATTTGAAGATGCCATCTCTTAATTTTAGATACATGAAACAACAGTCTTCATTCATAATTTCATTTCAAACAATAAAGGAAACTTGGCAAACTACATCTACTGTTTTACTATCAGTCTTATTTTGCAGACTTCACAAAATATTATGTGGCATATTTGACAACGGGAAACGTACGTGGTTAAGGACGCTTGTAGCAACGTCACGAACGTCTCTTCACGTCAGTTACGACGTTTTTCGGCGATTAGAAAGAAATAGCCATGAAAACAAATTCTGCTGATAATTTCCTCGAACCTCGACCATCTTATTTTCCGCTGATAATTTAGGTAGCGGTTAACAGTGTTTATTTTTTTTTTTTGCTAATTGGCCTTGGGGAAAATTGTTAGAATGACCGCATTCTAAATAAACAACTTGACTAAGGGTGTGTCTAAATATTTTTGTCATTATCTAATACATCGTGAGAATTGGGCAATATTTGGCAATATGACTGAAGTTACAGGTGCCATGTTTAATGGCAGTCGAAAGGCGAAACTAGGCTGATAGGACGCTGATATTTGGTGGTTCTTTCAAAGGCATAGGTATTTTTTCCGACATCATAAAAAGATTGAATGGAATTTACCAGGTCAGCGTTTTAGTTGTACAAGCAGGGTTTTGCTGACCAAATGCACTATACATGTAGTTGTACATGTACCTATTTTTTGCTGTAGAATTGATGTGAAGTTATTTCTTTTAAAATGCAATTTTGAATAAAAAAAAGGGGTCAGAAATTACAAACGGAACATACTCGAATCTGAATACAAGACACGGTAAGTTTCGGCTTGTATTTCAAATGCTTGTTTTTTTTTAAAGCTGTTCGCTCACATACATGTATTTTGGTGAAAAAATAAAGTTCTTCAAACTGTCTGAAAATAACATATTTAATAATGAGTAGTCAAACCACGGACCTATATGTGTATATAGGTCCGTGGTCAAACAAAAGGTTCATGTAAAGTAAACCTGTATTATATATTTGAAATTATACACTACCAAATCATAAAGCGTTACATACGCTTTTGAAGATCCAAATGTAAACATATAGTGTAGTGGTGCCGTCAAACCAAGCTCATCAACATTGTCAACAGAGTTTCTCAAATTCCTACCTAGATTTTTACTTGTGTTGTTGATTCTAGCCATTAATTTACATGTTATGTTGTTGTAGGCCCTATATCATTTTGGAGAAATTATATTTTTCACTGGAAACTGTGAACGACCAGTTTTAAGCCTCATGATGGTACGGTTTTTTTAGTGTGATTTTGTTTCCGTTTGTTGTTACCAATGACACATTAAATTCTGCTGGAACACCAGGCCAACAGCTCCACCTGATTTTTGGAATCAGACATTAATAAATTGAGATTGAACAGTATGATCTAAAGTAAAAACTAAAATTATAAAATTGAAATTTTCACTCAAAGTGTCATCGAATTTTCAGTTGGGTTTTATTCTACGAGTAAAACGGCAAGATAAATGTTATAAAGTTTTATTTAAACAGAAGTTCTATTTGTATTCCCTAGAATGTAATGTTTCTGAGGTAAGATAGACCGCACACACGCGTTTTTTTTAGCGTTGATTGATCGGTCTAATTGCTCCTCTGCCTACTGGAATAGAAATAGTGGTAAGAAACAAGTCGGTCCTTCAGAGTACTTGAATATGTATTTGTAGTTGATTTGTGATGGAGAACAATGTTCGGGTGACTTGGCACCGGTCCTAGCCCTAATACACTGATATAGTAACCTGATTTTAAGAGAAGCGTACCGAACAACTTACTGACATAATGAATTCTAGGAATAAGTGTGCATTTCCAGACAATTAATCTACGGTAGTTTTCCAACTTTCAATCAAAGTGTTGATTGTATTTATCTTGGAAATTTTGGTGAACATTTTCTTTGTAAAAATTATGTTCTTATGACTAGAAATTTTAGAAATTTTAAAAGAATGTCTAAAGATAAATCAGAAATCCATTAATACCATTAAACACAGCACTCACCAACAGCCATACTTACAGAAGAATTAATCTTTCAACTATGAGAGAGACAGCGGACAATGTAAACACTGTAGCTTACACAATCACTATTGTACACATAAGGCGTCATTGTTCGCTCAAAAAATGACGTCACATACCACAATTTCACGTCAAAACTCACTTCAATTTACATAGTAAATTATTTCTGTAATTATTTTCTAACAGCGTCATTTATGTTTGGTTGCAAAATTATATACTCGTTCGATATACATCATATCTGGTGAAATATTTCAAGCCCTCTTTCCACGGTATGCTGCTTTCATAGGGTACTGCCAAAATAAGAAATATGAATCATTTCAAATCGCTGTTGCCATGGCAATGGTCTTAAAGGATTTAAACAAAAAAGATGTTTCTGTGCATGAAAATGTAGTGGCTATCAGTTTTTAACATTGGTTTTGCATATGTTTTCAATCAATTATTGATCACATATCAATTATTGTCGAATAATGTAACAAATGTCAAAGACCTCTTTTCCCATGATGCCAGTCATATATAAGTTATAACTAAATATGTAAACATCATGAACTACTGTCGCGTATTTTAAATTTTCAAATAAATTAACAAACTTTGGTCTTGTTTCACAACTAGTATCGAGTTAACATCCATGGCCTTTAAACGGGTTTTTAGAGACATACGATATCTACTAAATGTGACAGGATATTTTTTAATATTTGTGTCCGTCTAAAATGAGCCCGTTTTCATACATATATAGAGACAGGAGATATTTCTCTATCACAGCTCAAAGGAGATACATGGAAATACGAGATGTATTAAAATGGAGCGAGGGATTAACTGTGCAAAAATCTATAGAGTTGTACCAGTCTATGATACTTACAAATCTGATTAGTACTAATAAGTTTGTATCTGCAGAAATGGAAGTAGCTGATGCTCGTAGTAAAAGAATCATAAACAACCTTGTACAAGCTCAATACATGTACATGTTACAGAAATACCTTGAAATCAAGCACATCCA
This sequence comes from Saxidomus gigantea, assembly GCA_032359765.1. Lineage (NCBI taxonomy): Eukaryota > Metazoa > Mollusca > Bivalvia > Venerida > Veneridae > Saxidomus > Saxidomus gigantea. Next base: position 16,527 of record JAUMHA010035329.1, read on the forward strand.
TAAGCCACAAGTCGTTCGCAATGACAGGAAATGTACCTCTCTTTCTAATGAAATGGATCGACCGGTTATACTTTTTTTGTAACCAAAGACTTGGTCTTAGGGAATACCATCATTATTTTTCTTTAGCCAAAGGAAACCCTAGATAGCTTTGTAGCTGTCAATGTGTAGCACTGTATCGCAATATCATTATTATTCTAGGGGAATTAATCCAGCAAGCGAAAACAGTAGAGTAAATGAAGATTTACGGATTATTTATTCAAGTGATGAAAGAAATAAAACAGACACTGGAAAATGCTAAAATATATTTTGAAATGCTCTACAGATTTATAAATACATTAGAGGCATTTTGGAACAATGACTTTCAACAACAATAACGGGTAAATATCACAGGTTACAAAAATACTGGGCAGCATTTGGATACAATATAACTCAGAGAAAACTCGTCTCTGTCTCTATACCAAAAACGAAATGCATAGAGACGACGAGACAAAACATATTAGGAATTGTTCTAACAGTGCAAGACCTGACGCAGTGCCAGGTTTTTTCATGATTAACAGTAACTATTAATTTCATTGTCTATAGAGCTAAACAAGATTATAAAAAGCTATTAATACTGTGGTGATATAACACAAGTATAGGTGACAATGACAAGACAGACGTCAGTATGCCATTACGTCAACGGTAACGTCGTTTCTATGATTTCATCTACACGAGTACACGAGACATGTTCACGTGATACAGCTTCTTGACGCTTCAACACTCTAGCCATACAACCACTTTTTTACAGAGTTATTTTTCATTAACGGCAAGCTTGCCAACGTCATAGAGAAGACTTCTGAAAATAAACTTGAGTAAAAACGTGTCTCACGTCTTCGACCGTGAACTAGTGTATGTATTTACACGGATTGGTGATACATAGTGACATAGCGCTGTAACAGGGGAATTTATTTCAATACTAAGTGCAACGACCATATTCATGACTTGAAAATGCACGCATTGCAGTCAAAGTAACACAAGAATAGCGACCATAGACCCCTTCTCGGGCAATGAGGACATTAGGCATACTTATAATGCATTTGTTTCACGTATAACGTTTGCAAGAATAATGAATAAAATAGCACACACTTGTGAATGTTGCACGACTTGAATGTCTGGAGCTATACTCTTTACGGAATGTCTGGAACTGTCAACGAGTTTTCAAATCAAACCAATGTTACTAGATGCTGTACATGAAAAGTAAGTGATTTATATGTATATTAAAAAACAATGATAAACTCATATTGCATTACATAAACTACATGTATCAGTTAAAGTAACACAAAGTAAACCATAGCGTATGTTACTGTTCTGTTTTAAGCTATTGCGATCTGGTCCCGCCCATAGCTACACTCGACACTAATCTGGTACCGCACATAGCTACACTCGACACTATTCTGGTCCCGCCCATTTCGATACTCGGCTCAAGTCGGCACTTACCAGCTGAGGTTGTTTCACGTTAGTCACAATCGGCGGTAGGAACGAAGACGTCCTCTGTCGCTTAGCAACGTTTTCTGATAGCGAAATTGAAAGTGCCAATTTCATTAAATATAACATGAGATTCAATTTCTGACATTTCTGGGGGTCAGACAGTCTGTACACATAAAGGTAATTACTTATATCATGGTCTACACTGTTACATGACATTGTCAAAATATATATTATGAAGTATATACTTGATGCTACACAAAACTATGCATGTACACCTGTTTTTCAATGCGTGATTTAAAACTGTTGTTTACGTAATATTCAGAATTATTTCAGTAATTGTAAATGTGTATAAAGCTTTCTTATAACACTTCTATAACAAAATATATTTTCAAACATCAAAGACTATATTGAAAATAAAATGCAAGAAATAAAGCTGCTTTGTAAAGGAAATTTAAAACCATCTCTGGAAAAATGAAAAATAGCTGAAATTCGTTCTTTTGTTTATTGTAACAAACATGGTAAAAGCAACTGTCATATACACAGACGCAGAATACTTAGTATTCATTAAACGTTTGCAAATATTTTCACAAGACACATTCAACAACTGCAGAACATTTGACAGTAGCAAACATTTCATTTCTCAAATTCATTATCAAAACAGTAACTAAACTCTATGAAATCGAACAACATATCTGAAATTGACTACAATCTATTTTTGTGAATGTGACAACATTAAGATTCTAGCGCTTGAGGTGCGGAATAAACATTGAATGACAGTCTGCTAGCATTTGGATTCTTAGCTGGGGGCAAAGGTACATATGGTGGGGTAACTGGGGTGCTAGCGGGGGTATTTGACCTATGCGACTGCCTCGTCTGAGGTCTTGCCGACGGGGGTCGCGCCATTAAAGGAGCCTGTGGTGTTGGGGGCCGGGCTACTAACGGAGCCTGCGTTGGATATTGGACCGGTGTGGGCGGTAAGCGTCGTCCGCCATATGCTTCTAGGAGATGTTTAGCCATGGCCCGATCTGAAAGTAAAACATCAGTGCAAACAACAATGAACACGAACTACATGCAAGAACAAGTCAGTAGCAATGACAAACAGGACAGTGTTCTGAATATACACGTGGGAAGTTAACACTCTTAATCTGAGATATGACATAAAAGTAAAAACATCTTAAAAGTAATTTAATATAAAAATAAGCAAACTTTGTGTTCGCATATAGAACTATGGAGGAACAAGAGCCATGTTAGACATGACCATTCCCCCGCCGACAGCTTTTTCTATGACCAAGAAACTTGAGGTGAGAGGAATGGATATGGTATAGGTTCTGATTTGATAAAATATGTGTAATGGCAGGGGATAACTAGGCACGGTAGAGTTATGGTTCTTGGAGATGTACATCCCATCATTGTGCTCTATCTCTGTATGAAAGTTCAATCAATTCCCTTTAGTACTTTTGGAGTTATGAATGACAAGATAATACTCTGAACATTTGAACAAGATAAATCAATAAACGGAGACACTCTTAAAAGTCCAGAGTTATTGTTCTTGGGCACTGTACTTCCCCCGAGTGCCCTCTCTCATCATTTGCAATTTGAAAGAATTTCCTTCAATGCTTTTCAAGTTATGATCAAGACAAGAAAATGAAATAAAGGGAGATAATTAAAAAATTGGCAAGGTACAGTCAAAGTTCTTAGGTACTGCACTTTCCCTCTTTGTGCTCTATAACGTTATAACATTTCAAGTAATACCTTTTAGTACTTTTGGAGTTATGCTCCGGACAAGACTAATCAAGAAAATGTAACAAAGGGAAATGATTGAAAAAGTAGGCAAACAGAGTTATGGTCCTTAACCCTCTAGAGCCCAATGTTGCACAGATGCAACATCACATCATAAATGTTCACTCTGCTATCAAATTTGCCTTATTCACATTTTGAAGACTATTCTTAGTTGTACTTGGCATGTATGTGTAACAAGACAAGTATGTTCCAAACACAATTTTCAT
>JAUMHA010035440.1:0-19995 GCA_032359765.1 Saxidomus gigantea
TAAAACGTTGTATCAAATAATAAAGAGGATAATTGTTGGTTTCGATGTAAGATCACGATATTATTTCACCGAGTAGGCACCAAAAGTGAAAATAACTACTTTTGGTGTTCACGTGTGAAATTATTGTGATATAACATCGATACCAACAATTGTTCTGTTTATTTTATGTCTCAAACTCCTCTTTTGTGGAGTTTATTTCAATAAAATGTCGAAAATTGCGGGAAACGTCACCAGAAAGCATCGCAAGCATGACGTCATTTTAACGACGTCATCGTCATATGGGTTCCAGCATTCATTACGCTCGGTATACTTTTTGACGTTAATCCGGGTAACAAATTTTGATAATTTTCACTGCGTGGACAGTGAGTTTATCGGAATATAATTCACCGTTATATTTCGATAAACCACCGTAAAACATAAAATAAATTTCTTTAAATCTTTAATAAACCCGATTCACAACGATTGCTAACTCTAACCCTATATCCATTACATGTCTTCAAGTTGTACTAGTCGGACTATTTATTTTTGCAGAATAATAGTTTTGTTATCAATCAAACATATTAAAACTACTCCTACCGAATAAAGGCTGTTGTCAAAATAATGTACACTTGAAAAAAGTGAAATCGCAAAAATATTATTGAAATATGATAGAAAAACGTTCAATATTCGTTCAAAAAACGGGTGCTGCCAGGTGGCGCTTTTTACACGAACGTTTAAGCTTAATAGGAAAAAAGAATTTTACTTTTCGAAAATATAGACTTGGTTCTAAACCTGGACCAATATTACTTCACCGTCTACTTTTTTACATTCTGGTCCTAAGGTCCGCATCTACCTTAATCATGTGGGAAATCGGTAAAAGAGCATTAACCTAAATATAACAAGTTATGAATGACGAAACAGTGAATGTCAATATATAAAGTCTCGGTTTATCTCGAAAGTACTAGTAACCCATCTTTGTGTTAGAATTGTTTCTCGATATCACATGTCATAAAACAACAATAGTGGAGTGAGTTTTGGCTGGAAAAAATTTATTTAATGAGTAATTGGCCACAAAAATAGCTACATAGCAGAATATACGTCAAAATCTATAGTATATGGAACTGCCGGCATAAAAGTTTAAGCATGGCTCGGACCTGGCAATCCAATATGGCATCTAAGATCGCGCTCATAATTCTTTAGTTCAATGTACATGTGTTGTCGCAAATGTCAAAATCCCTGAGTTGTAAACCCTATTTTATCGCACAATGCGTTCGATTTTGAGACTGAATATATAAAAAATTATGTTATAATTATCGCAGATGTTAATGACGAAACCAATCAGAATAGACGTAACAACATGAATGTGCTAGAATAAAGGATATCCACACAATTACTCGGCATAATATTTATAAATAAAACTACCACATCTTGGCTTTAGATTTTCATTGAATTGATAATTTACGATAATCATCTCGGATGCAATCTTGAATTGAATCCAGGTTTACCATACGTTGGCAATTTTAAAAGCCTGTAAAATATGATACACATGTTGACAACAATTCTGATATATAACATTACTTCTTCTACCTTTGTGGCAACCCCATCCCCCCAAAAGCACAGATTTTCAACCTACTGCTAGAGTATCACTGGAAAAGTAGAATGACATCAAAATCATTCCTCCGATTCAGAAAGATATGTATGGGTTTTGAGTAAAATCAAATTTTCACGTGCAGGAATGGGGTCAATTATTTTCGTTTGCACATTAATGAATTTTAGCCATGATTATGTCGGGACAAATTTGATATAATTACAACACATGCACGACAGTAAACCCTTGTTTATATAAAATATTTTGCGAATTTCATAACACACAGCAATTGCAGATTAAAAAATAAAAGCTTTCAAGCTGCTATAAATTAATCAATCACCTGTTCATTTTTGTCAGGAAAAGGTGAACCAATATCTGCACTCCATCCTTCTTGCTTGAATTCATACTGTCCGTATGCTGTCCAGTTCCGAGTTAAGTTCGTTCCGAAATAAGCATGTATTTGTCCGGCACTCGAGACAACCTCGTCAGTCTGAGACTTGTATGAGCAATTACCCTGGGGACTGTTGGGATTGAAACATACAATGTCTACGTTTTTCATCGGAAACCATTCCAAGTTAATAAAAGTGATGAATGCTATTATAACAAATATATTCGAATTGAGAGTAAAGAAAATATTTGTGGAATACACCTGTGATAAAGTCCTTATCGTTCAGAGATAAGGAGCGAACACGCATAAAATTATTGAAATTTCACATTGGACAAAATATCACAGAATATATAAGGTCAGTTAAATCAGTCCCTGAAAAATACGTAGTAGGGTGTGAATCATGGCTTTGGGATGAATTTACGTAAGAGCGAACTAATCTAGTTTGATGCCTGGCTTTGTACAAGGAAGCGAAGCTAAAAACTGTACTCTTCCTGAAATAGAGCATAGTTTCAATAGAGAGATATAGAAAATTGGCCATCCTCGAAATAGACTACTCCATCTAATACTAATATAATAGAAAACTCTCAGCTTTATGCAAAAGAATTATGTTATTATGTAGGAAATTTCACAGATATATATCCTAACTTATTTTGACAAATTTTGCAATAACATTTATATAACAGAACTTCATACAAAGGTGCATACTTCTCAATACACAACCGAAACTCTGGCTGTGAAACAAACAACACGTTCTTGTCATTCCATTTGCCGAATGTCATATCGTAACCAAACCACCCGTAGCTCTGAAAACACGAAATCAAAGATAACTTTGTTCAAACTTTACACCGTAAAATTTGCAATAATTGTGGAAAGTCCAGTATACATTTTCATCAGCTGTGTTTTTATAATGAACCAGTTTTTGTAAGCTAAATATCCCAATCTGGAAGTCCATTAACGCTTACTTACTATAATTCGTCTTGTTAGCATTGTTTACTGTCCTACCTGATTTCCATTAATTCCCCAGGGCAGTGTAGTTACATCTATGTACTGGTAACCTGAAATAAATACTTGAAAAATCAAAAAAAAAATCCATTACAAACTTTATCTTAAGAAAAAAGTTGTTCTTACGTAAACTCTACAACTAAATATTCTGGACTTTACATTTATAAACTAGAATGTTGCTAGTGATATGAAAACGTCTCACCTTACATGTGAACAGTACCTCTGTGAAAATTCAAAAGACTTAAATGCGACAATGAGAAACACAACTAATCTAAAAAATGATCGCTAATTTGAAGTTACATTTTGTACATTAAAATGCGACAAAGAGTTTCAGAGATGTTTGCCAAGACAAGTGTTTTCTGGACTATATTGAGTAAATATCAAATGACAGTAACTGTGAAAAATCAACATACTTAAAGTAAATGCTAGTATTCATACTGACGCTTCCTCTTAAGTTTTATCAAAATCAAGAAAAAAGAAAAATATGCCTGACAGGGGTTTCTATTAACAGGCCCCTGTGACATCGAACCTTTAGGTAATCACCCCAAATTATATTACGCACACTGATGTTTCCAGTCAAGTTTGATCAAAATCCATCAAGGGTTTGAGGAGTTGAAGCCCAGACAAGACTTTATATCAACAGGCCCCTGTAATCTGGAACTTATGACCCAAAATTATAACAAGCATAACTAGGCTTCACACTCGTGCTAACTGTATACTTTTATTAAAATCCAGAGGGCGTTTAGGAAAAGAAAAGCGGACACCATTTCCAGGTCCCTATCACACGGACCTTTGAGTATTGACCCAGTATTCTAACATGACTCTCTATATACAAAGAGTAGAAAAATTTGTTTTTTTTATGCCATAAATAACGCAGGAAACGATATGCCATCAAAATGACGTATTAGTAAATGACGTTAAATAAATATCCGCGTAGAAAATAACGCTTTGCATCTGTTCTCTTTTTGTAATATCTGGTCATGTTAGTATCGAAATAACATCCTTTTCAGCGTTGTTATCGCCTAATAAAAAACTATTAGTCGTTCTTGTGCGGTGCTATAAACCATTCAGGCCTCCGGCCTTCGTGGTTAATTACGGAATATCAGTACTCCAAATCATTGTTTATTAGACGATGGACACCGCTGGAACGGATATTATTTTATAATTATAATATGAACAACTAGACTTCAAACTGATGTTTCTTGAACTCCGGCAAAGACTTTCTAATGAAAGATCTCTATGACTTTTAACTTTGAGTTATAGATTCCAAATCATAATATGCAACTGATGCTTGCTGTCAATTTTTATTAAAATCCAGCCAGAGGTTAAGGAGATGTAGTCCTGACATTTTCTATTTACTAGCCCCTGTGACCTTGACCTTTGATATAGTTACCACAAAATACAATAAGCACAACTAAACGTCATACTGATATTTGCTGTAACGTTTAACAAGTGGGCCTTGGTGGCCCTATATCGCTCACCTTAGCACCAGTGCACTTACCTGGTTGCTAGGGAAAGTCACTGATTTTTAAGGGAATCACTGGTCACTACTGGAAAGTCAGTGATTGTCAAAGATAACTGTTGCTAGTTGCTAAGGACGTCAATGGTTACTAAGGTTATCACTGGTGGCAAGTTGATGCTACAGCGGGCGTGGTCAGTTTTGACCCCAGGGCCATGACTTGAACAAACTTTGTAAAGGTCTACTGGACAATGCTACAAACCAAATAGCTAAGCTCTAAGCCATATGGTTTTGGAGAAGATGCTCTTCAAAGGTTTTCCTATATAAGTCTATGTTAAACAAATGACCTCCGGGCAGGCCAAATATTGACCACAGGGGCAATATTTGAACACACTTGGTACAGGTCCACTAGGCAATGCTACAAACTGCTGTATACTTAATATCTAAGCTCTAGGCCTTGTGATTTTGGAAAAGAAGTTTTTCCTAAAGAAATCATGTAAAATTAAGTGACAATTTGAAGCGGGGGTCATGATTTAAACAAACTAAGTAGAAGATTATCAGAAAATGTTGAATACTAAATATCTAAGCTCCAGAATTTTGGGTTTTCTAGAGAAATATTTTTTAAGTTTTACCTGTGGAAAGTGATCTCAGGCTGGATCAATTTTAACTCGAGAGGCATGATTTGAACAAACTTGGTTGAGAACCACTACTTATGACACATACTTAATATCTAAACTCTACGCCTTGTGGGCTTGGAGAAGAAGTTTTTCAATGTTTTTCATATATATTTAAAACAAGTGACCATCCAGCAAGGTCAATTTTGACCCTTGGGACACGATTTGCACATACTTGGAAGAGGCCCACAAGACATACTGAGTATCTTAGCTATAGACCATGGGTTTGCAGAAGATTTGAAAAGTTTTTCCTATATAAGTCTATATGAAAAGCAGTGATCCCCTAGATGTGTTCAATTTTGACCCCAGGAGCTTGATTTGAACAAAAATGATAGAAGTCCATTATACAATGCTATACACCAAATATCTAAGCTCTACGTCTTGTTAATTCTGAGTAAAAGATTATTAAAGTCTTAACTATATAAGCCTGTGATAAATCAAGTGACTCCAGGGGCTGGATCAATTTTGACCTAGAGGTCATAATTTTAACAATTTTGATTGACAGAGGTAAACTAGGCAATGCTACATGCTAATTATCTAAGCTCTGTGCCTTGTAGTTACAGAGAAGAAGATTTTAAAGTTTGTCCTATAGAAACCTATGTAAAATCAAGTAGCCGCCGGGCGGGGTCAATTTTGACGTAGGGGTCATGATTTGAACAGCCTTGGTAGAGGTATACTAGACAATGCCACATGCCAGTAATTTTCTAAGCTCTAGGCCTTTTTAAAAAGAATATTCTTAAAGTTTTCCTATTTATTGCCATAGCAATCAGAGTTCTTATTTGAGCTTATTCATTTGAACAATCTTTCATGATGGTCACCTAAGGAACATTTCTGTCAAGTTTGGTTGATATTGGTGAAGAAGATTTGAAGTGACACCGGACGACGGACACCGGACGACGGACGGCGAGCGGTCACAATAGCTCACCCTGAGTAGAATTAATCAGGTGTGCTAATAAAAAACAGTGACATAACATTTTACAAAAATATGAAGTAAAAAAAAGTATCCAAATTTGGCTAAATGACCCCGATCGGCAATAGAGAACGACACATAATTACCAAAATTAGTCCTATCTGCAAACAGTGCTCTGACAAAACCTCCCTGTTCAGTGGCACTTGGGGCAAAGGGTGTGCCTACCACGAGATCGGGGTAACCGTCATTATTAACATCTCCAGACGTCATCGAGAAACCAAGATTGCAATACTGCATCTGTGAAAGAACTTACAGATTATTTTCTATGTAATATATAAAAATATACTTTAAATTCAAACTTTCAACTTCATTTATATTGTACATGTACCAACAATACTCACACCTATTAAGAAAAATATTTTTACTTTGTTAATCCCTACTTACCAGTGTTAGGTTGGGTCAAATGATTTAAAAGTGTCATACCGGTATATACAATCTTCTTCTGAGAATTTTGGTTTGTTTATGATGTATTTTGAATTTTAAGTTGAAAATAATAGCAACTAATTTAAATGCAATACCTATATGTTCATAAGCCAAAAAGAGTACAATTTTATCCGGTAAAACAATTGATAGTGTATATAATATAAGAAAGACAGTGGCTAGTTGAACGATACACACCATATCTAATTACTGTTACAATGCATTTTCTCAACCCGTCAGAAAGTTCTTCTAATCATTCTTGTCATCAGGGAATGTTTTATGTTACATAGTTAATGAACCTCGTTTATTACCTAACAAAAATGCTTTCAGAGATGGAATTCTTCATCCGAATATCATTTCGTCTGACTAAAGAAATAAATACGTGTTTTACTGATTGTATAGCTGAATATAATTATTTTAACAAAAATTAAAGATTTAAGAATATTCTTATTTCAACGAAATGTACTTCATGTGTTTACCCTTGCGAAACCGTGAATAGGATTAAGGTATTTTTAAGGCTATGTTTATGATATTTTTGTGAGGGTTTAAATGAAATTTTGTGCAAGGAAACATGAAATAAAGATCATGCATTTGCTTGTATCCAACACGCTAAGACATAACAACACCTTTCATTATGTTTTATTAGTACTTAACCATTTCAACAAAAGATTTTAATGAAATATTTCCATGTGTATTCTCGAAAACAGTTGTACGCCCAATTTATAAAAGCAGTTCTGCAACTTAATAAACAAGACCTGTCAGTAGAACAGCGCGCTCGGTTTTCTCGGTGCTTTCCAATTAAACAAAACTTTGGCAGTAAAAGGCAATACAAGTATCTGCATAAACAAGGGGCGTAAGTATTGCGATATTTAGTAAAGAGTTATGTAACTTAATTGATTGATATCCTTGAATACTACAGAAGAGTTTTAAATTAAGTGATTAATGATAGATGTGCATTGCATTGCCAATTGCACACGAGACTTTCACTAGGAATTTCTAAGTACAATCAAACAAATATTTCACAGAATCTACTCCTGCTTACAGATATGTTTCATAATGGTACATAAGTAGTCCAGCTTTATAAGTAATATCTCAAATAGTTAAGTCAACAAGAGGACAAGCAAATTGTAACTGAGTTTCTTAGTCGAAAAGGGACATAGTTCAATTGAAATCCTTGACAGAGTTACCATCTCTTGCCTACATCTAAGAATCATGATGGTAAACAAGTTTTCCACCTTTCAAAGTTATATCTCAAACGGTTAAGTCAAACAGTTAACTGGTACAAACAGCTTAACCGAGATACTAATTCGAAAAGGGCCTTAAATTAAAAGGAATCCTTGTCAGAGCTATATTCTCTTGCCTGCAGATAAGGGTCATGATGCAAACAAGAAATCCAAATTCCACAACAATATCTCAAGTCAATAAGTGGATGTTACCCAGTTTCAATGTATTTTCTAAGTGGAAAAAGGGCCATAATTCTAACAAAAATCTTGACAGAGCTATGTACTCTTGTCTGTAGATGGAAGTAATGACGGTAAATAAGTATTGTAAGTTTCGAGGCAATATCAACAATGGTTTTGAAATAAAATTGGGCGGTACGAAACACTTCATCAAGGTCTGACGCCAACGCCGAGACGGTAGGATAGATACCCTTTTCTTCGAAAAAACGAGCTAAAAGACGCAATTACTGTTGAATTGATACATGAACCGACAAAAAACATGAACACCCAATGACTGTGGCTATAGTTTAGATGTATAAAGCAGAAATAAGGACTTCTTTAATTTTTTCATTCCTTAAGATAAGTAAGAGAACCGTAGCATGAAAAGAAAAGAAATCACTCATTGCAACACCAAAACGTTCATGGGCCAAATTTCATAAACCTATGTTTATGCATGTATCGGTCGCATGGAATCACCAAAACCAAGAAATACATGTATATGAGGGTGTTTTCGTAATTGCACAGTGTTACAAAGTAAAATTGACTTGTTTTATATGAGTGGAAACATTCCTCCGTGTTACGGTAACAAAACGAATCTAACTTACGGAGCAACTACAAAATAATAAAACTTTTGAATTCATTATTAAATATATGAACTATTGAATTACCTTACATGCTATAGTGATGTTTGCGGCTCCGTTTGCAACAATTTTCTTTTTAGGTAGACCAAAGTAAATGAGAACATAACCCTATAAAATATGAAGAAGTAGGTCAGTATACAATCAAATAAAATGAAACAAAAAATACAAAGCAATAAAAGCAGAAACAAGTTACAACATACAATACAACACATGCACTCAGTATTGAGTAAATGAGATAAACATATGTAAAGGAAGCGAATTCCAAATGCAAAACAAACTATTTTAATATTGTAAAAAGATAATAATCAGCATGAAATTCTCTACATATCGATAAACTTTAACGCAAGGCTTCAGGAAGAAAGCCTATTCTTGTAAACACCGCTTCAACAGAAAAAGATGTTGTCACATTTTTATAAATTGTTGAAAACTTGTTCAGGTGGTTTGAAATTTATGACATTAAATGTTTCGGGCGGAAAATTGAACATATCTACATGACTTACTGACGGCTGTAAAACGTCACCCCCTTCTCCTTTATAAAAGTTCGGGTCAATCATGAGTCAATGTCATTTGCAATGGAATTGTAAACTTTAAATAAGAGTTCCGTTCGTGCCATGCTTTTGGACATAAGCTGTTTACTTGCTTAGCTCATTATTAATTATATTTAATGAAGAGTCTCAAATATGGTTCGTCGAAACAGAAAATGTTTCTGGAGTATTTCTATTACATTATAACATTGCTGCACATTCTGTAAATATGTAACCACACCATGAAAAAGGCAAGAACCCAATTAAGAAATGTATTTACCTGGTTTACCTGCATTTAAACTATATTTGAAACCAATGAATGCAATATTAGAGTTTCTTATCTAAAACTATCTAATTTGCATCAACCTTGCACAGTTCAGTTAAAAACAACTCTTTTTTTTGCTCTGCGTCTATTCTTAGTTGATACACAACTTACATTATATTGTAGTGGATCGAACGACTCACTCATCATGGCCGGTGCGCCTATGGCAATATCGTCTGCGCCGTCTAGGTTAATGTCCATAACCGCCACTGACGCGCCAAATCTAGCTTGAGCCTATCAAGTAACAAGTATCATAATAATAAAAACAAAATACTTTCCTGTTATCGATTTATTCCATTTCGGAAACAGATACACGTACAAGTTCTAGACTTGAAGTCGTTTATAAAAAAACTTTATGAACCTCGAAGACGACACTTCACATACAACGGTATTTAATTCACATAGATAAAAAAGACTCATGATGCTAATATAAAAATAAAATAAGCTAAGTTCAAGAAAATATTCCATTAATTTACAATCAATGATAAGTATTTTTATAAAAAAGAATACGTCGGAAGACTGATTTTTCAAATAGGTGTGAAGAACAATCCAATTGTAAACAATTATTATTGACAAAAGACACGGACTACGTGATAATTTTAAACTAAAAAAGGCAGATAGACAGAAAGTCCGACTGAAAAGAGTTGCTTCAATAAAAGGTCGGTGTTAGGTTTATTGTTTAACTTACTGTTCCCCATCCTCTGAGGATCTGACCATGATGTGTTTCTTCAAGACGATCAAGGTCAGGGTTCAGTGTCTTTGGAATACCATTTTCGTTACCTGTTACGTTTTAAGAAAGAATGGCAAAGTCATAAAATATAATATAAATTGAAGTAAACGTGTTTTATATCGTTTAAGTAGTTTGGTCAGTATATCGTTTATCATACAAGCTCTGGTATAAGATATTTAATTGAACAATGCAAAAAGTTTCATGTAGTAAAAGTAAAAACAAATATAAGCTAGGAAAGCACAGCGATTCCAAAACATTTATATCTCGAAATATAAAATTTATTATTAAACAGATGTCTATATCAAACCGACTTTATCCTTAAGTCAGTAAAAGCAGGAATAGATTAGAAAATATATGGAAAAGACTTGAGGTTAAGGTTACAATCATTTAGAAGTTTACATATAAAACAGTTATATTGACTGTTACTGCTTTCTCAACCAAACATTCTAGACTCTTAATTGACTTTATATCGTTTCGTCCATGCTTTGAAAACAGATATCTGAAATTGTTTTCTACACCTTAAATATTCACAACAAGACAAATTCCATTTGAGAATCAACTTATTATGGGTTACATTATTTCATATTAAAAATATTTAGTATATTCATTGAAACCCTGTGATTGTATTGTTAATCATTACTGCCATTTCCATTTATTGAAAGTTTATATATACCGTATATAATGTATACTCGGCCTTCCTGTGGGCTTCCTATGGTACCATACCCTGGGGCTGTGATCACAAAGTCCGGTATACCATCAAAGTTTAGGTCCCCTGTAGCATACGCTCTATAAGAAAACTGTAATATTTCAGCTTTTTAAGAGAATTTACTTCGAAAATATTTTAACTCTTTGCTTATCTACTGTTTACAACAAAAACATATGTGTTATGAACCCTATATGTATCTTTACCCTTTTATTGCACAAATCCTTATTCCATTATAGCCTGAGCAATATTCTTTAAATCATTTGTACAGTTAGATTTCAGAGCTGTTTCACTGTATTTATCTGCTGCATTTCCCCGTATTTTGAGGATTAACTGTTCTAAATATTAGGTTTACAGTGGGAATGGTTTCTGGTTGGCAATATGCTTTTTATGCCAGGGAATTGTTTTCCTCATTCTGAATAAAAATGTGTAACATTTAATAGTAATGCAGAGACTTGACACTATAGATTCTATTTACACTAATTTATTTATTCTTGATTGCGGAACAAGTTGTTACAACTTAGATTAATCGCTATCGCGACTCATTCCAGATGAAATCAATCTCGAAGAGAGAAAGGCAATGTTGAAGTAACTTTGACTTGCATAAGAAAACAACCGCCGTGCTACTGTTGGGGATCGAACCCAGGACCCTCAGAACCTGAGACAAACGCGCTACCACTGCACCACTGCGGTAACACACTATTGATTCGTATGACTGTATTATTGGTTAGAATTTACTCTCCATGTCTAGCGTACGAACTTATTCTCCTAGTCTAGCGCCGAAACTTACTCTCCAAGTCTAGCGTACGAACTTATTCTCCTAGTCTAGCGCCGAAACTTACTCTCCAAGTCTAGCGTACGAACTTATTCTCCTAGTCTAGCGCCGAAACTTACTCTCCAAGTCTAGCGTAAGAACTTACTCCCAAAGTTTAGCGTAAGAACTTACTCCCCAAGTCTACCATAAAATCTTACTCCCAAAGTCTAGCGTAGGAACTTACTACCCAAGTTTAGCGCGTAAGAACTTACTCCCCAAGTCTAGCGTAATCATTCTTTACGAACAGGATCATATCTGGGAACCGTCGCTCTCCTCCAACGCCCTTTCTGTCAATGTCAAATTGCAAGTTTGAATGTTTTTCTTTATTCTTTTTGAGCTTTGCCTGGAATATAACAAACATGTCACATCACTGAATCTAAAAATATAAAGACAAATGAGAGCAAATGCGTTATATATACTTAAGTAAGCATAAAAGTAAGGCAAATGAAATGTAATACATCACCTCAAGTTGAAGGTCAGATGCTCGGCATTTGGATTAACAAGTATCTGACACACGAATATTTTTACATGCAATATAAGCATAAGAGCTCGCGGTCGGGATTATACTTTTTGCTTCTTTGTTATGTCTTTTTATATTCATTCAAAAACAAAGCTAACAAAATATGATCTTATTGTCCCTGCATCATTACTTTCATATTTCACTCCCGAATTACCCAGTAGTCTGAACAAAGAAAAGGAGTGACATACGCCATGTTATCCAATATAATTGCTTAGAGTGACGTTACTTTAGCGTGGTTCGGTTTTTATTAATAACTTATTCTCCGTCTCCCAATGCGTCTTAATATTGAACCGAAACCGACAGAATGTAAACACAGTGTGGCTGCAAAACCTCAAAAACTGGCGGAAGATTTCGGGATTTTTCTGAAGCAGCCATGGACAGTACAGTGCGTCTAATTTGTACAAATGGTTTGACGAGATAATAAAGATACATGTTCAACTTATCTACATAGTTATAATTCAGTTCCTGACTACTATATGAACATGGCATTGTAGTCTCTGCCCCTGTCAGGAGTCATCGTTTTATTCAATTATGATTTGTAGTGAATGAAAGAATGTTACGTGTGTGAATTATGTCGGAAAGTGAAGAAATAAATATATGAGCTGGTATACCTGGGCCTGAAAAATGATTTTTGAGGGGATCGGTTGGGGTTCGAGTGTGTGCATATAGTTTGGGAGGAGGTTGCTATCATTTAACATGCTAACATGTAATATTATTATCTTGTCGTAAATTTCAACAAATTACGCGCATTGTTCATGCATACTTCAGAAAAAAAATGAAATCTTCCGCCAGTTTTTGAGGTTTTCAACTTATTGTGCCTAGTTGGTTTTACTACATTAAACCTAATTTGCTCCGGGACCTTCGCTAAATTAATGATGCATGAATAAATATGATTTATCACTAGACATATTTCAAGTGTACATTAACACTACTCTTTCCTTTCCCAATACACAACAGGGGACAATATCGCCACAAACTCTTTTTTTCGCAAAATGTTGCAATGTTGACTGAATATACCATATAGGATTTTGATGGTTTAATCCTTATTCCTCTCAACGTTTTCTCGACAATCACATCATCACGTGACACACCATTCATCGTAGGGGGCCGAAAATAGCCGTTTTTGCCAGGGTCTCTATAGCCAGTGAGTCTGGGTAAACTCCCATTACAATGAACAAATAATGTGCTCTTTGGAATGTCACAATCTCTAAAAAAAAGAGCAAAATCATGAAAATTGTGATGTTAACAGCGTAAGAATTGCGGCACTGTCTATTGACGGTGTAACGTTCATTTCAGGCGATTTCAAAATATGAAACACTGCTTTTTGAAGGTACTGTATAATTATCTAATTAAATTAATTAAGATTTTTAATGGATGTTGACCCTGATTTGACCCTTACAAAAAACACATTGCAAACGATCTATCAGACGCAAAATGAATAATGATATGCCGTCACAATATGTAAACAGGCAAAGACGTAACAGCTTAAAAAGATTCTCGCGCTGGCTTATGTACATGCATTTACTTACAGTAGTAAGCTAGATGAAGTAGATGTAGTAAGCCAGATGAAGTCTAAATGAAGATTAAACCAGATGAAGTAGATTTCTGCTAGCAAACAGTTATCTGATCGGATCAAATTTTCATATTTTATGGTTATGTTTCTAGCACTGTGAATGAAATATAGAATGCATAATTACCTAGTTCCCTTTTCTATCATAGTGACAGTCTGTTGCCAAATTCTATGGGTCCAGCCTGCCATGTCATCTACTCCGCCAATAAAATAGCGCTCAAACTGGTCAACCAGGAAAGGACTTTTGTCAGCATATTCTGGGAATAACTGCAATCGACAATAGCCGAGTGTTTTAAGTTGGAAGGTTATGCAGATATAAACTGATAAAAATAAAACAAGACGTACCAACAACAAAGAGGAACGTACAATTTATATGATTTATATGATAAATTTGCACGAAAAATGGTAGTAAAAGTATGACGTGGCCTCTTTGACACACCGTTTTAATAAAAACATTTTACAGTATTTTTCACCTTCTTTGTCTTCTCGTCTGAAACACTATACACTAGGGTAGCTTTAAATGTGGGGCTGAATGTGTGTACTTCTTTGCATATCGGTCGAATCTCCTTTTTTCAGTTAAAGACTCTTATAACTACAGGCAAGTTTGTAAACAGAATAACTTTATCATGTGAAGATCTACGATGTTAATACATAAAGTAAAACTACTTCAATATATTGACATGTTAGGTATTTTATAAAGTGTAAAGCAAATCTGCATGTGGGTTAAACATAATTGTTGTATAATGAGCGATTAAAGACCAATTAATATGCGATATCAACGATTACACCTCTGGGGTTCAAACACACGCGTGGTGACTGGTCCACCACAGAACAGGAATCGCACCGAAGCTCACTAGGTCATGCGTTTGCCTCCTCGACAAAAACACTGATGCATTGAACGAAAATGATATTTAACCGTCACATTTACTGTAAAACTCTAAGGAACACAGCTATCAGGGAAATACATTACATTCATATTTCAAATACATCATGTTTATTGTCACGAAGAAAAGACGCTCCATGTAGTTCATAGACCATTCAATAACTTTGCCAAACGACGTCATTTCTTTACTCACACAAGGGTTAGTTTATAAGCAGCAATCGCTTACAGCTCCAGTTTGGAACTTATCGCAAACAAATCTTGCAGAAAAAAGAACTTTGTTTACCTCTTTAGCACCTATAGCTTCAGCAAGTCTGAAAAATAAACGGTAAGTATGTCTGCCACAGTGCTAAAGAAATCGAAACTTTCTATTTACAGAATGTGCAAGAGGTGAAAAAAGGACAAGATTCGTAACACAAATAAACCGCGTTTTCACGAATTCATATTATTATTATGAAGTACAGCGACAATAATGACTTGCACAATTAGATGCACTAGGAAAATTAAGTGTACTCAAACAAAGGATGGCGAATGACTTAATAATAAAAGAACTGATTGAATCTGTTTTGTTTAAACAAAGCAAGGCAAATTAAATCGAAAATTGCAGTTGTAAACTATTGCAACCCTGCTCGCCGGTATTAAACTTACTTAGAAAATCCAGTGTAGGAAAAAAAAAAAGTGTTACCGTTCAAGAAACAAAATCAATGTGCATTCTTGTATGACATCGTGTGGCATCTTTGTGGATGTTCCGTAGTAGTTTGAGTATATGTTGAATAGATCATCAGTAGGAATGTACCTGTATAAAGAAGATATTAAATTCAGAAATGCTGGATTTTCTATGTTAGTTTTTTTCTATCAAACTCCAGTAATGAGGAAGATGTTAATCAGATTCACGGCAAGTTATTACACTAATTCCGAGAAAAAAAGCATGGTGAACCGGGTCTGTATTATACTATCGGAATAGCGTTTCATAGACAGACAGCTAATCACGGAAAAATGTATTCACTACCATGCACATCTAATTTGAAAGAGGCTTTCATATTTTTATATACAAAATATCTTACACATACGCTTGCATAAGATAAATTTCGTACAGATGTAATCTCCCAAATCCGACAAGACTTTTTAAAAACTTACCACCCGTCTTCTAGTGGAATGTAACTTGTGTTCATTTCATATTCAGTCAGGACGTCTCCGCCTGTAATAAATAGTATTGGGTATCTTAGACCTATGGCCCTAAACTTAAACAGTAAAGCAAAGTTTTGAAATGGATTTTAAATAGTGTGGTAAAAGAAGCATTTGCTTAAAGTAGGGGGAAAATGTAACTGGCTGTAAAACTTTAGAGGGGTCTAGAGGTATGCATCCAACATCTCCAGCACTACTTGTTAATGCATGAATTTGTTAAGTAAATCATTCGGAGATTAGAGTTTTTCTTTTTTTCGAAGACAACTCAGCAAACGGTTTTGTTGTTGCTTTTTAGTTGCTTAGGACTACCGCAGACAGCTTAAAAAACTTACATTAATTTAATGGATTGAGCAAACCTGAGAGCATAGTAACGATTTCAGAACTACGAAGTACATCCCAACAGTTCCAGGGAAAAATATTTGTTTAAAGTATTCGCTTAGATTTTTAACCGAACATATAATCAGATATGCTGGCTTGAATGCAAAAGTTTCGATAAATTCCATGACGTATTTTGAATTTATTGTATAGATAGACAATAGTATGTTTAGTGCCGTTTCTGTCTTACCGTGGTAACTTGTGGTTATAGTTCTTCGTTGGTTACCTTAATGCATGGACGATACAATGGCTGAACATCAGAGCTTTTCGATAAAATATTGCTTTTTGGCGGTAAGAAAAGAAAAGACAAGAATGTATTCAGCGGTTTTAGTCAAGGCGACAAAGTTTTGCAGACCACACCAGAGTAGGTCGTCTGGCTACTACGAAAATATCTAACGTATTGGATAATGTTTTGGCTGTCATCGAAAAGTCGTTGAGTCAAGTTACCATTAATAAAGCGCATCTTAAATCCATTTTTAATAATCCCATATAAAGATGATAAGCTCAGCTTAGGATTTTCAAATACTTAATAAAGCAGATATGGACGATAGTCATGGATAGAATATTTAAGCATAGTAATAAATCAACCGCAGTAAGGAGAACCTTACATTGTTATACAACCGATTATTTTGATATGAGACGAAACTATTTTGAAAATGCTCATATACCGTCAACGAAATTGATTATATATGTATCATTTTAATTTTCAAATATCTCCACGCAATATTTCAAACAGACTGATGGTTTTCCTGGAACTTTTGTTACACTATTTGTTCGTACAAATTTTGTCTCTGCCAAACTAATAGTGTACATGAACTATTACCTCGCGGACTTGACTTTCTTTCAATTAACTTTTCAAAGGGAATCTCTCAAAAACTGACTGACTGAAGAAGGACATTGCACAAACAAACATGCTGATCGTGGTCGCAAAGTCCAATCATTTGTCGTCAATGGGTAAGGGTTAATGCAGTTATGTAACACTATGTTTTAATTTACAGCTATTTAACCATAGTATTGTGTTGCTTCAGAAATATTAGTCGATTGTCTTACCTATGTCTCCAACTGGATGGGCAGCATCATAATTTCCGTGGAAATTTATCTAAATAAAAAAACTTGTGAAAAATTCATTTAATGCACATAAAATAAGCGATTCTTTGCTTTCATGACCACAGCAGGTAAACAAGCGCTTTCATGTCATTTTCAATTAAAGTAATATGTGTGTTAATATTAAGAAACATTTTTCCTGTTTATTTAAAAATAAATTACAAAAACTTAACGACCGGTCAGCTTCTGGTATCAGATTAGATACTGTTTCAGTTAAAATCTGTTTCTATTTTCAATGGATAAGAGCTACTAAAGAAATTACAAATTTATACTCAACATGCCAATTATTGAAAATGAATACAGTAACTTAAAACGAAAACAAAATGTCCAACATGTTTTAGCTTAACAAGCTACAACCTAATTATGTTATAGGTCAGTCATTTACTTATTTGTCCGTACTTACATATATGTTAACTCATATAGTTACTTACATTAGCCATAGCCCGAAGGAATCCTTGATCTATTCCCAGACTGTGCCATAATATATCAGCCACTTGATGGGAAACAACACCAAACATGAACACTACCAGTTTTTCAGTTGCCTGTTAAAAAAGCACATGTCTTTATAAACCGCCAGGAATTATTAGTTCTTCAGAAACAAACGATAATTAAGTTAACTGCTCGTTTTTAGATCACTGAAATAGCACTATATCTGGAAATAGGTTTAAATAGTTTAAACTTATTTCATTTAAATTGACTGTAGACTCAAGTTCTTGCAACATAAATTTACTACTCTTGGGGGGAATCTGATCAATACCCGTGCCAGAGCAATTAAATGTTGAGGTACCAGTCAAATTCAACTGACGGTATTAAAACTTGTAATTTCAATAATCTATCCATACATCACAGCGTAACGTTACTAGTAAAAACAGTGTTTATACCGTTTCATTGTTTTCTTTTTGGTTTGCTCCTGTTATTGTTACATACGGGTTTTAATCTTTTCTAAAGTATCATATTTTACAGGTAGTAGGTCAATATAAGACTTTTTATCTGCAAAGAGAAACTAAAGACTAAACTTCCATAAAGGATTCCTCGCAGTGCATTTAAACGTACCAAGATTCTAGAAGCGCATGTACGGGATACTCGCAGTTCAAATAAACACATTCGCTAAGAATCACAGAGTAAGTCAGTGTGTACTTCCTGTCGTTCCCAATAAATTAAGAAAACTGCTGTTTCACAAAACAATTTGAACCATGATTTTTCCTAAGATTAACTTTCTGAAAAAAGAAAATTCAAGGATTTGAATTTATTATATGTTTCTGTTTTTTTTATGACGCGGTATATGTAAAAAGTGTATTACCCTTCCTCGTCTTAAACAGCAAAAGTTGACTTTAGGTTTTTAAATTACTTTATCTGCTGACCGTAAGCACACATTTCAATACCCTAATAGTGCCGCACTGTCGCTTCTGTAGGCTCCTGTGACAATGGAAATATTTATTCCTTCAAAAACGAGCTTCTTTGTACTGAATAGATATCTTTAAACCGGAATAATTGTATCAGAAAACCCGTGATGGTCACTATCATGAGCTTTACTATGTTTATTTTCGGTTTATCTTTGATTTTGGCCGCGAGTCTCCAGTGCTCTGCGCCTAGAAAAAGCGCGCTGCGAGATATTCTTTATGGTTTGACACCATGTAAACGTTGAGGAAGCACATACAATCTGAGCAACACTCTTTGACACACAGTTTCAGAAAACATCAAATCGACGCGATTGTACGACTTTTACACTGTTCTCATGCCTGAACTAACGTAACAGCAAAATGTTCAGTACGAAAGCAATAACTGGTGACAGAGTATATACTAAGCATGCCCTTATTTTATTTACCTCATCCCAAGGCTGTGGGTATTTGTCATTAATATAATTCACCGAAGCATTCAAGAAAGGTGCCCAGTGTGTGTCCTCCGAAACATCATGGTAGTACCCTGAAAGAAGAAACGTCGTTAGAACTAATTCTTACTCATTCAGCTGTAACATTATGTAATATCAAATTCATAACTTAAGTAAAGTGTATCTTCAATTTACAACATTAGGCTTTCACAGAGACGCTAGCCTTACGTAATATCAAGTCAATATCAATAGTAATACCAAGTCAAGTTCGTGCCCTCTTAGATACCTAGTTTCTTCAGGCATGTGTTGTTGCTGTACAATACAAAATTGTGGTCTTGTAATTCTACAGTTATAAAGGGGTATAAATGTCTACACTATATACTAGGATATAACTCTCAAAGATGTAGTGATAGAAAGATTATAAGAGTTTCATATTTTGGGTTCTTAATTTGTGCTGAAGACTATAACACTACATGATACTCGTAATTTAGAAGGGGCAATCATGACTTTAGGATTTTCAGAAACAGTAACCAAAGTATTGTATATAATAACAGCAACAGTTTAGTGAATACGTAATTAGTAGGGCTTAAACGTGTCGTTATTAAGATGATAACGTCTAGTATGTATATAGAAAAAGATGTACAGAAAGATGATTCCAGGCATAGAAATGGAGAGATATATTATGATTTGCTTTTATTGACAAGTAATTGTATTACTTCTTCTGTATCAATACTAACCGTTGAATTATGTTTAAGTTTACTATAAAGAATAACATAAAAGGAATGACTTACGTCGGATGACAACGCATAAATAACACTAACTCAGAGCCACGAATAGAGAATTAGAAGGCAAAACTAACTCATAATAATTTACCTACCAT
>JAUMHA010035551.1:10243-20275 GCA_032359765.1 Saxidomus gigantea
TTCTTCGAAAAAACTCTTTAAAATTCTGACAAAACCAGTTCAAACTTTTCACTTCAGTCGGAGCAATTTCGTAAAAGGAAATGCAGATACACTGAAATAGGGGACACAACATTTGTCAGACAGAAGCACTATATAGTAAGCATATGTATATCGTTTCATGTGTTGAGGACTCTTGTGCTACAACGTAAATATCAATTAAAACTTAGGAAAAACAACGCCTTTCAGTGAATACAAAGTGTCATGATGAAACGAAGCTCTGGATTATTTATTTACGTTTTTGGATTTTTTTTGGACGCTTCAGAATATTTTGTTTCTTATATAACTAATTGTTGTTTTTTTTCAATGTATCTTCCTGTTTAATTGATAGCAGTTTCGTAAGAATTTTAATCATGACTTTAGTGACATCTTCGAGTCACGTTTTCTACAAGGTTAAGTGTTGCGCCTTTGGAATAATTATGAAAGAACTGCAAACCAAAATTAAATAAGTGACAGTTTGTATACATAAACTTTCTACCATAAGAGAAACACTCCAAAACTTTGTACTTAAGACTCTTGAATAATCAAAGCTTTCCAAAGTTTTGTTTCTAATTTTCCAATCGAATGACAAAATATTTACTTATAAGTTATAGAAAAACTGAGGGCAAAATATTTCATTTATAAGTGTTTTATCTACGAAATAGCAGTTGCAGTAAGAATTGAATCAAAGCACTTGAAAGGCTAAGGCTTGTTTCGCAATAAGGAGCTGGTAATTTGCAGCAATCGTTGAAGAACAAAGAATCATTTAAAATTTTAGAAATTTATTTTCCAGTGTTTACATATTGAAAAGAAACTGCTAAAAGACTGTTATACAGTCCTCTGGAAATAAGGCTGAAAAATCACAAGTTTCTCATTTTCAGGCATGCGCACATGTATTTTCGCTTATATTCTATTCGAAATCTAGAATAAAAAAATTCAAAACTGAAAAATTTAAGCAATCAAAATTGGAAAGATCTAATGAAATAAGAAATATGTATTTTTGTTATTTATTTTGACGAAGAAACAATTGTAAGTTTCCATTTAATTAAATGTCATAACTAGCTAGAACTAGAATGTTTCTTCAAAGATCTTTATCTTTTTGCGCATCCGTTATTGAAAAACTTAATATTATTTTTCAGCCAAAGAAGTACTAACATACAATATACATACATAGCTTAACAATCACATTATAACAATGCAAAATATTATAATAATATGATATATTTGAAAGAAGAGATATATGTCTTATGGGCAAAATGTGAGTGTGTAAAGTATAGAAAAGAAATCAATATTTCCGAGTTATTGTAAAATTCATTTACACATAGAACACAATATTGAATACACCAATGATAATTTTCCTGTTTTTACAGGACAAAAATATTGTAATTAAACAGTTCAGTGCAAAAGTGCCGTAATTCCTATATAATTTTTTTTATATACACAAGAAAAACTATTTAGCACCGGACTTACATATTCTTTAGAGAAATGGCAGGAATGGAACTCGAATACTTTTGTATCACCAGTGTTAGAAATAATGGAATAAGTAATTATTTTTCGGTGATACTTCAATAAACAACGAAAAAAGACATTGAAAAAATGTTCCTGTATTTTTTAATTAAATGTAAAAATTAAAGTTTGAGTAATGCTTTATCTTTGAAACTTTCAAAATATAAAATAACATCGTACAAAACAAGTCTCCGAGCGACATACTGGCCATTAAAACATATTCCACAAAGGCATTCTTTATTCAAGAAAAGAAACTGATTCAGTAGGAAATATTTCTTTCAGGAAATTGCAATTCAAATACACGGGACACTCGTGACGTTGCACATTTATATATATTTCATGTTTTTTTTCATGTACCCTGTTTGTTGTCTTTGAGGAGACTAGAAAGCTGAAGTTACAAAATTAACTTGTGTACTTACCACTGAATCTTCGTCAAGATGCGTGCACAAGCAATGTGCGTAAAATGTGTATTTATTTCAAATGACTTGCTGAATTTTTTACAACAAATGAAATGGAAAAAGAAAACAATAAACATTATTGACTAATGAAGTACCTGAGAATTAAAAATAACTAAATATTGTCATCTCGATGAGTTGGTGAACAAGATCGTTTACATCCGCGCGGGGTCAAAATTTGTACAGTTTTTCGGGAAAAAAGACTGGTTTCTATACCATAATAATAGAATAGTTCTGCTGCTTGATGCAATTGCAACAGATTTGGTAAGCACTTGAAAAACATAGCACTTAGAAATGTTTTCGCTAATACTGTACCAAAACAAACTAAGAATTAACATTTCGACCCGATATTATTTTGTTCCAAGTCGTATATAATTCAGAACTTCAATAATAAAAGATTAGAAAAAATATCGGTCTAGTAAGTAATTTTCGGCTAATAAGCCTACAATATATTTTAGGATCATTGTATCTATATTTATGCATTCTGCGTTCGTATTTGGCCTGAACATTTTCTCAAACACAAACTTCTTATATAAATAGCAGGTCTCAATTCCTGTTGCATTAATGCAACTTTTTCTGCTTAGACCTGTCGAGAAATACTATTATTATGCTTCGGAATAGGCCAAGATAAGGAAGTCGCTCTGACTATTCATTAATAGTCTATTATCATTACCTATCATGCTCTTTATTCTAAACGGATTTCAAAGATCATAACTGGTGGGTGTTCTCGAGTAATTACAATAATAATAATAACAATAAAATATTTATATTTCAAAGAAAAAAATTGATTCTTATACTTTGAATGATCCAATTATCCAATTACATATTATAACTGCTATAAAAACAGAAGTTTTGAAGACGTTCGAAGAACCAGAATTAATAAGCTGCTTAAAATACTGAGCAAAAACACGATTTGCTTTTCTTGATTCATGTCTGCAGCAATATAAGACAATTCTTTGTATAATAAACTTCTTTATAAAATACTGTATATAAGTGTGGATTCGTTTTAAACTACTATGTAAATGTCATACTATTATTTCTAATCGTAGTTAAGATTTCTTACCAAAATCACTTTATTCCTATCGGTCAGTATCTGTAAACAAATACCTTAGTCTCATGTCATATCATTTTTCGTTTCATTCAACAATTTTCCTCGCTTTTTGTCAACACTATTCACTCCCACTTTATTATGTCCACATAAACTCCATCAAAGTCTTGTGTCAAGCACTATTAGTTATATATCACGTGATTCTGGAACATTTCCGATATGATTGCAAGTTCTTTTTCTCGTTCGTAAGGTGTGTTCCTCTTTTTGAAAAATGTAACTAGCCGTAATGGACCCACTATCATTGTATTCGTGGCCAATATTGTGACGTCATTGAGGTCATATGATGAACGCCCATTTCTTGGTGACCTCCACCCGGTATTTGGACTGGAACTGATACCCCAGGTGAGATCAAACCTGTTCGGTGACAAAAGAACATTTGATGACATCTTAAATCATAGAATTACATCAAATGAAGAACATATTTCACTATTAACTCACACGTTGGTAGGCAAAACACCCAACTAACTTGTAACTAAAGCTGTAACTTTCTTTGTAATTTACTTAAATGTCTGCACTAAATCTAAATTAAACCACGTGCAGTATTAGACGGTTCAAGTCATATGTATTCATATCTTTTCATAATGACAATGATTTTACACACAAAGTGTATTTACCAGTGGGAGACGCACCGTTATGCGTATTGTGTGTCACGTGACTTGGTATACTACTGGCCGCTGCCACAGCGCTGCACGAAGATCTCGAGTAGGCACTGAGAGATAGTGGATCATAACCTCTTCCTGAGTAATCTGTAAGTAAAAGGTATGAATGCAGAATTTGTAAAAAGTCTTTAAACTAACAGAAGAATTTATCCAACAATGCTTTACTCGTCATATTTCAGCAAATTCTGAAAAAGCTTATGACCCAGCATTTTACATGAAATATCTCGAAACATCCAGTTAGGATATCGAATTGTTCCATTTCAAAGATAAAACAATTAGAAAACAAATTCATACTATTAGCACCACACCAGCCATTAAATAGTTAAGTCTCTACAATCTATAATAACCTACTACAATAAAAATAAGAAATTAAAGTGTCCAAACGATCATAAATAAAATCAACGCTATCACATAATAGTGTGTTTTCTTTAAGGTACAGGCTAACTAGCGGCACCTACCTGGTAACATACATGAATATGGTGAGCTAGAAGACTGAAGACATGACGGATTCGATGGCATGCTGTTGTTAAGAGAGTAATTCTGTACACTTGGCATTGCACTGAAGAAAAAAAGTAAATCAACATTTTGAATCGACTGGTAAATCTTTTTTCCTGAGTTTATTAAACTCGTGTCATTTGAGGACAAGGAGTAAATCACTATTATTTTACAAAAAAAAGTTGTTATTAAATTATCAAAAAAAGAAATTTCTGCAATTTGCTAAAAGAATTTGCGATTTGTAAGACTGAAGTATTATATTTTGTTAAATGTTGATAAGTAATTTACCTATATTGATCTGCTGAACCCATTTGTGATATTGTCTGCAAAGATGGATACATGCTATTCGGAAACCCAGTGTTAAGCGGATGAATACGGGATGGTCCGTTCCCTGGATCCCTCCGCTGATTCCGGAGTTTCTCCTCCCGCCGCCATTTTGCTCGACGATTTGAAAACCATACCTGTTA
This sequence comes from Saxidomus gigantea, assembly GCA_032359765.1. Lineage (NCBI taxonomy): Eukaryota > Metazoa > Mollusca > Bivalvia > Venerida > Veneridae > Saxidomus > Saxidomus gigantea. The sequence continues at coordinate 14,949 of JAUMHA010035551.1, forward strand.
AGAGGCGGAAATTTATTCGAATGATCAACATGTAAATATGAAAAAGTAATGTATTTAAGGTCCACGTTAAATTGAGATATGCCTTTCACAAAGTATAAAGGATTTACTTGGCACGACTTTCGTTAGCAAGAGAATAATGAAATATAAGTTTCTGCTTTTTAAAAATGTAAGTGACATTTTTGAAATCGGTACAGTAATATACTTCACCGATAGTCGCATTAAGAAAAACGCACGTTTCATACAATATATTGTAACTTCTGACACTTAACATATTCATAAGTAGATCATGCAGACTTACTTGTATCCTAGCTTCAGGAAGATCTATTTTCTGTGCAAGTCGTTCCCTTGCAAAAACATCAGGATAATGGGTTCGCTCAAATTCTGAAAGAAACAAATTCACAAATGTAATAAGTGTGGCACAAACATTTATAAACACCAGTTGTTTTGGAGCGTGCGTGTATTGTTATGTTTACTGTATGTAATTATTCAAATTAATTTTATGTGTCTTATATAAGATTTTTGTTTCATGATGATATTAACGAAATAATAATAATAATAATAATAATAATAATAATAATGATAATAATAATAATAATAATGATAATAATAATAATAATATTATGTTATCAATATTATAAAACAATACTATAAATGAAAAAAATAGAGAAATTTCATGAAAAATATCAGCACTTTTATTTTGTTAAACAAATTTTTAAAAAATTCAAAAAGAAAATCCAGTTATGTTGTTTATTAATTTAAATAATAACACAAACATATAAATCATAACTAAATAGACACCTATATTAAATATGAAATGAGTAACTCTAGTAGCCCAAAGAATGTGTGTCTAACTGTGCAACTGACGAAATAATCTGATTAGTTCTTTGTTAGGTTAGGGTCACCTTTCATGTCTTCTATTCCGAACCGGTTTCTGACCCATAACGCACCAATATGCACGCTATCTTACAAAGCCACTGATTGGCGACAATATCAAAATGGTATAATGAGTCACTCAAGTGTATCTATTCCACTGACAGAGTCTACTTGTGGATTCACCGATATGTCTTTGGAATCTTTTACGACATTAATTACCATTTGATTTACGACATTACGCGGTGCAACGATTATGAAGACCTAAAGAGCATGGCGGTTCGGATGGATGGATAGCTTCAATTGAATTTTTCTTTCACGTTAAAACTTGTTGTTTTCCCCATTTCTAGCAGAAAAAGGATTGAGCTCCCACCACTTATCAGATATGATAAGAATTTTAAATAACAATCAATAAGTCTAATTTAAAAACAAAAAACAAAAACAAAAACAACTAACGCTTGATTCCTTTGGAATACTGCCAGACAGAGAAACAAAAATGAAGACCTTTCGACATCTAAGTGAAATGAACGAATCATAAAAGAAGATTGATAATCTTTGTTAACAACAACAGTAATAATGATGATGACGATGATGATAATAATAACAAAAATAATAATGCATCACATAGTAGCAAAGTACTAGCTGAGACTGGAAAAACGCAGTATTGGTAAGACATCTTTTAAAAATGTTGAACAACCAGTTTACATAGCTCACTTTACTGAAAATGATAGTTTTTCACATTACCTTTTTCCAAAGCTTCTATTTGTGAAGCTGTAAACGATGTCCTGTTTCTTTGCAATTTTCTCTTTAAACGCATGCGCATTTGTTCGTCATTTTCCGATTCCTTTGGAACATCACTATGATTACTATCTGAACTAGAGTTTCCATCATTATCTGTATAAGAAAAAACACAACATTTCGTACAACGACTATAATAGGACATACAGCAGTTATCTACCATACTTCTTGCTCTACAGACGTATCGAATTGTTTCGTATTTTTCAGGTAAACATTTTGAAAGCGTTCATCGAGATAACAGCGAAAAGAGGCCCAGCTGAAGCTTGTAGATAAGTAACTTGCAATATCCAGGTAAACATTCTTTCCAGTTACATGTTATTTTCTATTTCACTTGGGCTCAATTCTGTTTTTGTGTTTTTTTTTATGTTTTCCTTTTGTTCGTTTTTTTCTCTTTTATTTTAGATTTGGCATTTCAGAATTTAAATTATGTATTGGCCGCAAAATATAAATTTAGTGAGATTAACTTTTTGTTTTCCTTTTTAACATCAGACCATCGAAACCAACATAGCTTCTGTTGCTATTTTGTCCGTAGTGCCGGTTCGTTGTATTACTTTATATTGATGTGAAAATAAAGTATCAAAATGCGCTTTCAGACCTTTCACCTAGACCTGAACTCTCGATTTACTCTTTCGTTAGACTTATTGCATCATCAGTTTCAACACTTTTTCAAACTTGTAGTCAAGTACAGTTTCTTCTGACTCTTCCATACAATGCTTTGTGTAGGCAGGTATCATAGTTTCAGCATCAACATAACGGTTCAATAGTTCAGTATTGCTCAATACTTCAGTACTTTACCCCTAAGTATCATTGTATCTCTTCCAGCATTACCGATTCATTCAATTTTTGCCCTCTAAAACTTCATTTTTAGAGGAAAGAAATAAGTTAAATTTACTCAAATAAAGTACATTTATTTTTGTAAAATATCTTATTACTCCTTTGAAAACAGAATAAGTCTGCAAATTTGAGATTCTTCTAAAACATCTCTCATAGAATTCAGACTATTTCCTGGTACATCAAACCCATTTGATATGAAACTTGATTTAATTACATTTTTATTAATTCATGGAGCAATAAATGACTGAAATTCTAACCTGTGAAGTTCACATTAGAAACTGAATACTAATCACTTCATCAACTGTCATTCTATTTTGTAATTTAAAAATCAAAGTCCACATCCTGTATTTCACTAGCTTTCGCTTCAAACCCTCAAGAGTCTGTAGAGGGCAAATTTTATTGCTTCTACCTGATTTACTAAGCAGTATTGCAGGGTTCAGCAATATTACAGTAGTGTAAGAAGATATGGTAATGCCTTATAATCTAGCACAAATTAAAGGGTACGATTTCTTTGGCGTACTATTTACAAATTTTAATATCATCCTCATCAAAACGCGCATGCATTTTGTTGCCAATGATTATAGATTGGACGCGTGTTTAATCCTCTAAGGGCTCTACGAGTTATTGACGATGCGTTCTAACGTTACATTATTCAATTTAACAGTTTGATTTCTGTCCCTCATCACTTCATATGGTTTTAACACAGTAATGCTTTTATTCTGGACTAAACCATTTTATAGTTTCCAAACGTGTCTTTCCAATGGTCTTTTTTGTAACGTATATTGGGAAGCTTTTATTTTAAATATATTTAAATGCAACATTTCAGAGTCAAATGTCTGTTTTCTAAATAGAATTATATTTGTTAATTGTCTTCGCTATTTTCGTGCTTTTTTATATAGAAAGCACAGATTTTTTTCAGAATTTGAATGGAAAAACAGCGACCAAGCTTTGTGTGGACAAAGATAAGTATTGTTTACCTTTAAGCTATTAAGGTTTGATGCCGGTGGTAACAGAACATAAGGTTTAAATTAGCTAAAATTATATTTTGTGAAATTCCACTGCCTTGCGTCTCCAATCTGGTATTGTTCCCACATGGAGCATAGAGTTCGTAGCGTTTATGGCAATTTTATGTTTTGTCCATGAAAAATTTGCTTTGTAATTTTAAATAATAATTTTGTAATGTCCCGTATAAATTAATGTAATAATGGGGAGTTATATTAGAAAACTTGAGTTAATGATGACCCGTATTGTTTGCGTGTTGGCCACGGAGAATATGTCCAGCCATTAAATGTTGCCGCTAGAATGGCCAGCAAAGGTCAGCTAGGGACACTTAACCTTTAGTAAGCTATACATAACAGCCAACACTTGAGTATAATGTTATTAACTCACGTATGTTTGTATGGACTCGCAAAAAGGTCCACGTGTTGACCCACGTAAGCTTTTGATTTTTAAGATTTATGGGTAAATGCCTGAAATGGACACTCGAAGTTTATTGCGTTAATGAGCGCTTACAGCTGAGCTTTCGCACAGCTTTAATGTTACATGTCCTTATAGGACCAGTCCCTTTTCATTAGAAAGTGAACTTGTATTCTAAGCCTTTTCTTCTTTCAAAAAGGAATCATTGTGTCGAGACTTCTATTTTCAAGGTTAGAAAGAAAGCGTTTGACCCTACATGGGTTTGTAAAAAAAGCTTATGCATAAATTCACCTCGAAATTATGCGAAATAATTTCAGATGGGATGACAAAGCCTTACAAACTATTTAAATATATTTAATCATATTATAGCTGATATTTTGGCTATTATTTTGTACAAATGTACACTGAATAGCAATACTTGAATTTATGAGAAGCTATAGTTCTCTTGATTCATTAAAAAGAAAATTCTCAGATTTTTATTTAATAAACAATTAAATATCAGAACCGAGACAATGACATTTTGTCCATATCTTAAGGTTAATTGAATCTGTAATTTTACGGAACAACCGAAAGTTGATGTAGAAAAGACGAAATTATAGAAATTGAATAACCATTAGATCCGGATATTTTAAAACTTAATCTGGAAGAGCTTCATGTAAATAGCATTCTCCTAAATAATAAAAGCTGAATACAGCTCTGTTTGATGATGTATTTATGGAAAAGGATTAGTTAAAGACTTGAAAAGACATACAGACAATCTGACGACGTCGTTACAATTACGCGAAACTTTCAATTCTGAAAATGTATTCATCTTTTTCATCAGTTAAGTTCTGAAGTGCAGTCGCTTTCTGGTAATCAGTTTAATTTTCAATGCGACAAAATTTAATTGAGTCCACAATGGGAAATGATAGCAGAGTGTCTCTTGATATTACAGCGTTTGGAGTGTTCGGGGATGCATTTGTAACATTGGTAAAGCTGTAAACGCTTGCCTTGACGCTGCCGTTAGTGAAAGATATTGCAGTCTGAAGTGGTAATAATAAGGATTTATGTACAATTGATTTGGGTAAAGAGATTGTTTGGCATACAAATTGGCGACGTGACATTGTGTTACATAATAAGCAGAAACGGTTGAACAGAAATATTTGCTTTGATGATTCAATTTAAAAACTGGGATTCTGATCTGTTCCAAAATTCTTTCTTTTGTGTAACAAATGGTAATGAAATAAATCGGGTATTTTGTTAAGAATTTAGCGCACTAAAACATTAAAACGATTTACCTCAAAATTTCTTTTGTGATTTGATATAGTTTTTACAAAGATGTACCGCCATTCTTTCATTATATATTATATTATATTATTATATCATATTATGTCATATCATTTTCACACTACATTACATAATATCATACT
>JAUMHA010035551.1:20375-35457 GCA_032359765.1 Saxidomus gigantea
TTCATTATATATTATATTATATTATTATATCATATTATGTCATATCATTTTCACACTACATTACATAATATCATACTATAGTGTACTAGAATACTAGAATATATACCATATATCGTATCATACTATATCATACTTACGTTTCTTCTCTATATCTAGGTGACCCGTGGGTGACTGATGGTATGCCGTAGTTCCAATACTATGCATCCCCATATTTGGGTACCATGGATTAGGCCTTGCCCATGCTTGGCCGTTGAGGATACCTAGTTTGTCATACATGCTGCCTTGTCCTAACACTTTCTGGTTTTCTGTAGCCAGATTACGTAATACTCTGTTTATTGAAGAAACCTGAAATTTTAAAGTATATTCTAATTTTTCGAAATATATTTAATGCCTGTTTAAACCCTCTTATACTCTAGAATGATAGTTTGTTCATATTTTGCAAACAACCAGCACTTTACGATAACATTTCTAAAATCAGTTTATTTGTAGAGGGAAACGTATATTATTCTCGATTTTTTCTGTTAGAAGCTCTCGGAAAGTCTGCTGTTGCTACTTTTTGTGTATCGCTTATCAGTGCAAAAATTAAAGGCAAATTTCTTAAAACTGTTTCTGCAACATATGATATCACGATAATAAATAGCTTAAGCAGTAGTGAAAAGATACAACTGTATATTTAACTTTTTTAAAATTTATTTTTGGTAACATCTATGTTTGTTTCAACGCGATTGGTTGTTTGGCACCGGTTTCTCGCTGTTTTTTTAAATCTGTTTTGCCTGTACTTTTAAAACCCATTTATAATATTGATACATGTGTGATACAGAAATGCCATTAAATGGATGAATATAAAACACTGTTTAAAATATCACCCTAAGGAATTGTACTCCTCAGCGTGTAATTCAGAGGGTGATATTGCTCAATTCCACTAACGCTGTAAATGTCACAAGAAATCTTTTTAACAAGTGTTCCATTTATTTGTGAAATTCCTCAGGGAATTGATTGCTTATTTCAGAATGGTAACACAAAATGATATCATAGTTCTGTTTGGTTTTCATCTATGTTCTTTGTAAACGTAGCTTCAACGTTTAATACCTACAAGTACAAACCACTCCAAGAGATAACATTATTCTTTGCCCGCCTTACTTTTACTGCATCTTGTTTAGGGAGTCTAAGTCGTTGGAACATGTATGCAGAATGTATGTGAAGTCAGTGAAGACCCCTTTGGAACAGACATCGTCAAAGAAACAAAAGCATGCGGAACAAAAATCTACTTGTCCGGAGCTGGCCCGCAAATTAATTATTCGAAAACATTTACAGTTCAAGGAACTTATTATTTTCATTTATTTACGTATAGTTGTGGTATTTTTAGTGTATTATTTTATTGCCGTATACAATGACGGATAAAACAGACAACTGTGACAGCTAAGCATGTAAGTGTATTGGCTGACATATTGTGAGCATCATCTAGTCTTTCACAATAATCCGTCATTTACTTATTGTACTTCAAGAAGAATTGTGCTTGTTTACAATAAAAGTTTATTAATTGTTACTTCATGTTTTGCACTTTTAAGAGTTCGGTTGGAATGAATATGAAACATAAATAAACCTCGAAATATTTAAAATGAGTTGGATTGAGTCAAAGTTATACAATTAAGAAATAGTTGTTGTGCACATGCTTTGCTTAAAATCTATAATAAACAGAATAATTCAGTAGCATTACTTAATGTTCAGACATCTGAAAAAATATCTTCCGAAATAGATCTAATATTATTTAGAATTTTTACTGGAAAATATTAATTGAAATACACAATTAGACATTTTGTAAAAATGAAAATGCGCATGTTAACATGAAATTAGATATCAGTCTCCATGATAAAATTATAATTACGTACAATAGCTTAAAAATTTACCGATCATTTTGCTTTGAATATTGCTAGTGATATGACTCTGGCATGAAGGATTTTCCTACACATTAGAACGAACAAATGATACACACATGTAATAAAAAATAACGTCAACATACGGGCAAAAATGCAAAATTGATAATCGTCGGGGATAGGATATTGAAAATGAAAATTATGTCTTAATTACCACGGAGCTAGGGTCAAAAAATCTATTCTCAGATTAGGACCCTTTTAGAGTCCCAGATTCTAGATAAGGGATAACTGACATTTGATGTCAATATTAAAACGATTCCAGCTCGAGCTGCCCCTAAGAAATTCACTGAGGCGAAATAATTCCTGTTTTTCAAGAACTTCGGCAGATGGGCGATTTGGTAATTAGTGTAAGATTCTGAGAGACACAAGAGGCATAGTTTTTCAGCAGAAATTGGAAAACCTCATTAGTTTTTGTGTTCATTGAAAGTCAGATCCGTACATTTTAGTACGATTTGTTACAATTAACAACAAACAGTATATCATTCTGTATCAAACCAAACGTTTCCGAATATACACTATTCGCAGCATTTGTGCTCCAAAGAGCAGTTTTGAATTCACTATGGCAGTTATTATGTTGAAAATGGAACTATAAATGAGTTCTTGTATTTTTGGCGAGTGATGCAGTTCAATATATAGAAACTAAAATTGTTTAATAAGAATATTATCGTATAAAAAGAAAGTATTCTCCATCGATTTGATGATCCAAATATAACTGTTTCAAAATTTAATTAAATATTATACCATTCTAATTTTATAATATAAACAAGTTTCTAATTTAAACATTCGACTGAAGTCTTTTTCTGTCTGTTCAATTAGAACATTACACTGCTATATTGCATTCTTTAACGAACCATAAATGGTTATATAACTACTAATGTTTATATCAAATGCAATATTTTGGGTTTGTTCAATTCCTCATCAAACACTTGTGTTTCCAAGAGTCCGTATAATATTTTGTAAGCTTTTCATTATTCCAATTATTTGCAGAAGCATAGCGTTCATTATCACAGGGTTAAATGCAACGTGTGAAGTCATGTTTACTTAAGCAGGATTACTGCGTGTATTTCTGTTTGTCAACTCTTCAAAATGTTTGCTTTACAATTTGTAGAATGAATCTTAGAAGTGTCCAAACATCCTTCTGTTTAAGTAATGAGTCCATCTTCTCGCGTGTTCATCTCAAAACTCCCCCAAAAACGGAGAACTCAAGTCAAATTCCGCCATATGGTGGGCTATTGAAGTACTCCTCTTGTATGGTCACTTGTTATGAACAATCGCTATTATAGAGGAATGAGCTCTGGCCTTTAGACGTCGTGCTCTCAAGTGTCTGACTTCGGAACCCTCACCCGATGGTAAGCGTTAACCAGCATAGAAACTATTGGAAACTCTGCTTTCCAATCAATCCAGTCGTAGTCGATTCAGTTTGCTCAATGAAAGGTAAAAATGTCTTTAATTCAGTCATTCGTCGTCATAGGAAACATGAAGAATTTCTAAAGGCCAATGTTAGTTCGTAGAAGTAATTTGACGTTGACATGGAAAAACTTCATTTAATTAATTTTTCCCATATACCGGTAAATGAGTCGGAGTGTTACCAGCAAACGCCCCACATTTGTATATGTCACTCAAATTAAACCACATACTCGTAATTTTTAAACGTCTTTGTGCTGGAAATCTGTGACTTAAAGTTTTAACATGAGCTAGTGATATATGTATATAAAAGATACTTTAAATATCTAATCATAATGCGATTAGAACAGTATGTTTTAAGAAATGCACTGTATGTTCACTTCCATATGCATGAAGAACAGTTTAGTTTTACTAGTAAAAGTATCTCCTTTTATTTTTTGGAATATTTGCTTTTAATGCATGTTGTATTAAATTGTAAAATGAAGTTTGCTATTCAATTAATAAAAACCCTATTTGATTACGTGGTCATGTTAATTCTATTTAGAATTTCCGTTAACTTGAAAGCTTTAAAACGATCCCGACGTTTCACACACTTATATCGGTCAGATTGTTTTCCGGTTTCAACACAAATGAATCCTGGCATTCGACCAAATGGTAACCTGAGACGAGGAATTTACTACGAGAAAATATAATACAACTGTATGAATACGAATGAAATAATTTAACAAATACACCACGTTCGCAAAGAGAAATAAACCTAATTACAATCTAATAAAGTCTTTTCTATGTCATTTTCATGTCATGAAAGGACAGTCATTCTAGATCATCACCTTCTTTCCGTTTCCCTTAAGACTGTTTACTGTATACTTAAATGAGGTGCTTGTATTTTATATGACAAATAGAAAATTCAAGTAAATTATGAGTATTAATGCTGATTCTTTCAAACGCACAAATAGTCAAACTATTACGCAATAGTAGAATGCATAACTAAAGTTCAAAATGATTTTTTGTGTTTCTTCTTAAATACCTATAACAGACAGTCCGTTTATTCTTGAAAGTGTACTTTTTTAGTATTTGATACTTGATAGATACTTAATAAATACTCAATTAAAATATACGATTTAGAATAAACTAAGTCAACTCTTAAGAAAAAAATACTGGTTTATATCTTATTATTATATTTGCAAGTATAAAAACTTACACATTTTGGAAAGGTCTTAAAATGTCGAAACATTTCAGTGAATATAGTAGTTGAAGTGAAGGTTGACAGATACTATTGCAAATAAAGTTTAACAAAAAAGAATAAGAACATAAGTTAATCGCTTGGATTTTAGGTTTAAATGTGACTATATAGTCTTCCATCTTTCCGATCTCGAAAAAAGGACTGTTCTAATAATGAAACAGTATTTCCACTGTCAAATAAATGTTATCCTAAATCGTCACATGGAATATCAACTTTTGTGGGTTTTTTTAATCCCTTTTAAATTTATGCCTGCATAGTTTTCTCTGTTAATCAATTTGATAACACAAACAACACTGAGACATTGCCTAGCCAATGTTATGCGACATGAATGGTTTTTGGTTTGTGGCGGCTTCTCAAAGGCAGCATACGGAGAGTGTTTACAGCGTCTAGTAAGAATTAACTAAATCAACAGGAACTTTGACTTAAAGATATGCGTAGAATGTATTGTAAGCAATGCTACTCTCTTTTTTTATCAAACTATGACCACTGACCCTAATGTATTGCACCTTTTTCTACAAATGACTGGACCACAAAATATAAATATACGTTTCAAATCTTCGCTGTCTTTCTATGTTTCTAAAGTAACCGACTTACTGTCTTTGTTACTTGTGGATAACGCATGACCAAAACCATTACTTTTATCTCTACCATCACTTGGTGCAGAAAAGGACAAACCATTAATTAAACTGGTATATGCTAAATCATTTCCATGCATGACGTCACGGTGTTTTACGTTTACTGTAGCAATTCTTTGTCTTAGATGCACTGTCAACAGCACAACCTTCAGATTCACCTGTTTTTGCATATCAATTATTTTACTCAGTCACCATGACCTCATACTTTCTGTAAGTCAATACATTAGATAATGTTTATATTCGATATTAATGACGTCATTGCTTCACTGTTTGAATGCACATGACGTCATGAATGAAAAGTATTTAGACTATTTCACTTTATTCAGTTTTTTGTCCTGTGAACTTATTTGGGTACTAGTGCTTCATAGTATAACTTTGTAACGTTCTTCATACACCACAGTATATAACTTGATCACAGTTTCATAAATTCATTACTCTCAAAAGACAAAACATATATACCCGGTTATCCGTTGGACTAAATAGCAATGTGTCATGTGACAACACGAGAGGTTATGAAGCGACTTTGTAATTAATTGGTACCTGTATGACATACTGAATCGCAGCAATATTTTCTAAGAATACCCTCATTCTTAGCGAAGAAAGCCACTGAAGAGTATGATTTAATTTATTAAATTTTCTTCTTCACTGCTTTTGCCGTTAGAAATTGGCAAAAAGATGAGATTTCGGCTCAGAGATATTTGTCAGGGAAGACAGTTATGTTCTCAATTATGGAATTATGGAAATCGTTAGGCTGTAAGGCCGAATATAAACAATGTCCTATGTCTTAACTCACAGAAAATAGGAAGCCAGGATGGATGAAGGAAGAAAACTCAAATGGGAAAAGAATTAAGATAAATCTGAAGGTTGTGTTGTTGACAGTACATCTATGACAGATAATGGGTAAGGTAATATAGTGGGAAAAGATAACATAGCCTGAGATAAACTTAAATTAATCATAACATAATATATAACTTGAATATTTAAACAAAATACAAGAACTGCACAAGTAGAAACTAGAATAATTGATTTTTCTTCTGTCATAACTGCACAAGAAACAATTTTTGCAAATTTGCTTGTTTCGGTTGCGATGTTTAAGATTTTGTTGGTGACGGAAAAATAATGATGGTACTTTGTGAATGCTATACAGTGATACCATAGAAACAAAAGTGTACAGCATTATCATGATAAAATCAATGAAGCGTTCAAATAGAACAAGAAGTAAGAGTGTAAGTCCAGCGTTCATTTTCGCTTTTTTCTGTCAATAATTAATAATAACAATTCAGACAATAAATAAGTCGTACCTTTGATGCTTAATTACATGTTATGAGGGCCTTACAAAAGGTTCTGTCAAAAGGTCTTTGAAATATGCAGTTGTCGAGCAAAGGACTTTTCTGTACACAATTTTACTTATTTACATTTTGACTCCTTGAAAAATCTATTCAGTGTGATTTTCATCTGGTCATTTAGATTTTCTTATTTTATTGTGTTGAAAATGTTGAAGTTGCGGACATAATTTTGATTTCGGTATTTGTTCTTGAAGTTTGTGTACAAATCAGTTCGTTCCCTGGAGGCCTCGGCTGTGTTTAATTTTAGTTTTAAAGGTATTAATAGACTCGCGTCCATGGATCAAATGTTTTTGCATACCAAATGACTTTTGAATGACAAAAGTAATACTGTATGAAAGTTGTAGCTAGAGTTACTTAGTGGAATACGAGTTTTTAACCTCTCTGAAGAAATAGTATCTACAACCATACAATAACCATTATAGTCTTAAATCTGAGAAAGGAAGACACTTTAAAAGATATATCAAAACAAAAATATATCGACAGGAAATTGTTGATTATTAGTCTAATTTTACAAGGCGATTTATACTTTACAATTGAATGTCTTTCAACAAAAATAAATCCGCAATACGCAAATTTGAACAGTAAAGATTTATAGGGCGAGTTATCGTGTTCATTTCTATTTCAAGTTGGAAATGCTTATTTTGAAAAGTGTCTTTAAGAAAATTATTGAATGACAAAAAAGACTTAAAGCGAATGTAATTCATAGCTTGAATTTGTGCATTGTAGGGCAAATAAAAAAATAACAAATGTGTTTTGTCTTTACATATCTTGTCACAGTTAGGTCATGATCGGAATGCAAATTAGAGCAACAGTACTTTGCGATATTTATGTGACTTCTTAACTCTGCAAATCAGCGGTTCTTAAACAAGTTTGCAAAGGAAAACTAAGCCATTTACACAAATGAATGTAGCCATTTTCTCACCAAACGCGATAAATATAATATCCCTTACGATTCTATACATTCCCCTATTGATATTTATGCTCTTTGATGTTTTAACGACATTGTGTAGCAAGGCGCAGATGCCGTGCCGTATATTGAATGAAGAAAGGCCGCCTCAATAGGGAGCCCGGCATTAGATTGAGGAGTCTAAGATTCACGCTGTTAGTAGCTTTATAGCAATCCAAAGAGCTTTGAATGACCGTCACACAGAGTAAAATGATTAGTAAATGGTTTGTCATCACCCCTTATTCTAGTTTGAATTAATTGATTTTAAAATATCGATGATTTATTTTTCCAGCATAACTTGCGTAAATTGCCTTCGTTATCTATAGTTTTGACTGAGAGACGTGCATATCTTGAGGCGGTGCATCTCTGCAGAAACTTGCACCGTTTTCGTGAGAAGAAGAAAAATTAAAGGTACTAATCTGGCAACGTTTGTATTTGCTGTGGACATTTTAATACGTAATAGGTGCTCAATATAAACAGTAACAACATGCGCTGTTTTAAACTATAAAAATGCACAAATTACAAGTCTACAACAAAGTCATGAATAAGAAAGATTCTCACAAAGCAAACCGAACAAAAGTAAAAAAAACCTGAAAAATCAATCGTAACAACAATATATTTTAGATTTTTTGCATCCGAGGAATTTACCCTGAACGTCCCAGCAATATTTTTTTTAAATAGTTTCAATTGCCTTTTCGTTTGTACGAACAATAAACTTATAGTTAACATGGGAACATAATGAAAATTTACCAACTGAAAAAAAAACAGTACCAAGCATGATCATGAACGTGCCTTAAAGACACAACTCTCACAGGGTATCCAGCTTGGCTATAAAGCTCCGGGTATTCAAAGCAGCCTACTAAAAGCAAACTAGTTGCTTAAGTTTTGATTTTCTAACATGTATAGAATTTGTAAAACAAACTAGCAAGAGACATAGAGACATGTAACTAAAGACACAATCTGCATGACCTGTTGAACGACAGTAATAGAAACTTACACTTGGGATATTTTCTTGATTACATACACCGTCTGCGAGAAGCCTGTCTCTTATTTCCCATGCAAATATTGAGGGACACTCCCTTTTATATTGCGCTACACGTCTACAAACATCTCCAGTAGCAACGCGTGGTTTGCTGCCACCTATTGCACGTGGTCGGATAGAACCGGTTTCGTAATAACGTCCAAGAATTTTACTAACACATCCATTGGATACTTGCAAAATTCTAGAAATGTCACAAGGTCTGGCTCCACTATGTGCCAATTCTACTATTCTCTGTCTTGTCGAGTCCGGTAGAGGGCGCCCGTTCACAAACATTCCTCCTAGCTGGTTGATTCCACTGTGACCTGTAGAATAAAAACAATGATGTTTAAAGACTGGATTACTAAACGAGTTTAACGAGCACTTTGATAATAATGTTTTCTTGCTATCAGGCTACGAGTACATGCATAAATTTCAGACATAAACACTGACAATCATACATCCAGACAAACATCATAATTATATATTTAATTCAGATTTGTTTAATGTCCCCCTAATAATTTTATCTAATGCATAAATGCTTATATAATGTTTTAGCTTTTATATTAATGTCATCATTGCAACAGGTAAAAATTCTTTTACAGGTTAAGATGAAATAACAGGCCATAATAGTAATATTTTTTACAGTGGTCCAGTTATTTTCAGTCCATCATTATGCTTTGTCTTTTAATACAGTCAAAAATAGTTGATTTTTGTCTGTATGAAAATAATGTGTCCATATGCTGATCTAGGGCAAAAAAAACCAAACTGTCAAACATATATAGGCAAGGACCTATCATGAATGAACATGGAGTATCAATGTAGGTTTATTGTAGTCAATGTTTATGAATCTCTTACAAGCTCATTTCCTTATGAACACCTGCAAAAATGCCGTCAACTTCCTGATACTTGAATATACCTATTCCATGGTCGATGGCACAAATGCTTTATAACTATTTATAGAAATCAACATAACTGCAGAACTTTGAGAACAAAGACATCTACTCCGCAGTAATTCAGTTACGGCGGTACTCACCGTGTACGCACATTATTTTTTTATCAATCTCTACGACTTGTTTCAAATTTTAAAACAAAGGGTTATTATACATAAAAGTTTTTTTTCCAGTTGATATTTCGGTAAAAAAAGCTCACTCATAAATAAATACATTGTCGACGTTACACAGTTCAGTCACGACATGCCATTTTCTAAAATACAAACATGAAAGGCATCGTGAAGGAAACATGGGCACCTTTGACCCTGCAATTTAGTCACGTGATCAAGGACAGTGACGTCTAAATGTTGTTTATTACAAGAAGTGTCTGACAGGTTAATCGTAAATCATTCATTAATATGCCGGAGGAATTGTCCACTCCGCAAACTTGAGCGTGCTGCATGCAAACCGTAATTAATTCATTTAGGAAAAGAAGGGACAGTTATACCATATTTTCCTTTGTTCTTCGTACATTTTAGTCTTTTATCATATTAAATCTACTCTACACAAAAGTTAATAAATTCCCAATATTTCAGAAATGTTTTTTTTTCGTGATATCTATTATTACGTTGAATATACCGTTCATGTGTGTATCCCTATTTGAATCATTACTTAATTAATTTACTAAAATCAAAATAAAATATAACATTCCTGTTTATAATCAATTTCTTGACCATATGTTTTGTTATTTCAGTTGTTAAAATATTTCTATTTATTGTACATTTATTGTACAAATGATAATGGCTGAAGTGAATCCGAAGTTTGCAGAAGTTTGCAGGAGTTCCAATGGTGTATGCTAAGTTGGTGACTTACAGGTAAGTCCAGAGATCATGACGAAACGAAGAGCTATTGTCATAATTGTATACTACACTAAATACATCCGCTATTATATATTTCGTGTGTTTAAAATATTTTGTATTTAGATTTCACATTTAGCTATTAATCTTGAAACTTTTGTTTTGACTTTTTACGCTGGTTTTCGGTAATCGTTTATAACCGATATGACTATCGAGTGCAAACATTTAACAAAACCAGTAAGAGTATGTTCTCAAACTGAATGTGTATACTCGTTTTGTCAACCAAAGCACTGCCTCTTTTGAACGGGTAGGAAATATAATAGTTTGCTGCAACAAGTTTCATCGAGGTGTACCAAATTAAACATTTAATGCAGGCAGTCTTAGACCATTTTTTACATTAACTACATTCGCTATTATATATTTCATGTGTTTAGAAAATTTTGTATTAAGAAATAACATTTAGTTAAGTGCCTACGTTTAGAAAGTACTCTTTACTCCTAGCTTAAATGGTCCATGGCTTCTTTTTTGCTTCATTTCTATATCGCAGCGCGTGCATTGAATCCTTTTTCTACGTCATTGATATCTATTTCCGGTTACCGTCAGGTAGCGTTCTTTGATACTTTGCCAATTAGTTTCAGGCAATATGAAAAATGTTTCCATATCCAGATGGATTTCCGTTAAGACTGCGCCGACTGACAGAATGGTAAGAGAGATGCATTAAAATAGATCTGAAAACAGATCTAAGGCACGACAAGATAATGTTATAAGATCAATTGACACTCGTCTGTTTGCGAGATAAAGACTTAATATTATTATTGTTAAAGTGTACTACAGTCTCTCTGAACTTTATGTTAGAAGGTCGTACAGGAAATTTAGTGTTTTTGTCAGCTTAAATCAGTTCATGGCAAGTTCCTACTACTGTTACAATGAAATATCAAAAACATCAACAAAAGTGTTACGACTTTCAAAATTCACCATTATTGTATCATGCGTAATATCGAAGTATTTATTCGACTATGATGAAACGCTACTAACTTCGTTATTGAAGTCTTGAAAGTTATTATAAATATAATATTTAAATCAAGCAAATGTGTTTACATATTTATAGGTTATTGACCTTCACCAATTGACAGAATTCCATATGCACAAATGTATTAAATGATTAAAGTAATGCTTCTTAATCACGTACTCGCACAGAAATAATCAAAACAGTATAAAAGAAGAGCATAGTATAAATTAAGTGAATTAACATTTCAGATAAATCTATTTCAGTTTATTTTCATGTTAAATACCAAATGAAGATACAAGAAGCTGATGGTATCTTGGAAGTTGGAAAGTCATAGTTTTCTCTTAATATTATACCATAAGCTTTTTCTATCTTCATTTGGTATTAACATGGAAACAAACCGAAATAGATTGAAAATGTAAAACTTCAGTAACACTGTCATTTTAAAATCTGCGTCTATACATAATATGTTGGTTTTCGGTGCTGTAAATTCACGCATATCTTCAGTAATACTATAAATACGGTTCTGATATTCTTGACAATGAAATTAATAATTTTGTTTTGCCTGACATGAACAAAAGAAAAGAGTCATGTTTTATTGGAAAAGTTCTCTAAAGAAATTGTTCACAGGTGGTATATCTGATGTATATGTACTCAGAGCTTGCAACAAATGTTGTCTTTACTCGATTCAACAACACATCTTGTGGTGAAAGCCTTCACTTGTTATATCTAGGTTACTGTCACATCAATGTAATTAAATCATATTCTATTTTGTAGTCCTTGGACTCTGTTTCATGAAATTTTAAACTATTGGTAGAAAACATAGTTTAATTAATTAAGTTGTTGATGTCTTATCTAAACGTTGTAGTACCGATGAAGAAAAGACCACTGACCACTGCGACGCGGTTTGTGAGTACTTTGCAAAGATTTGACAAGTTCATGGTGACAACTTTCAACTAAAATTCATAATAAAAGAGCTTTATGAAACATAATTTGTAGTTTACCATCCTTTACGTACAGTTGGGATTTGATATGACCTTTCTCCGAATAAGCTTTATAAAACTTACACGAAACAAATGATTGAAATCACTTCTTTTCACTTTACTATCTAAAAATGTTTTGATACGGAAGATGGTTTCAAAGCAATAAGCCTTGAATGATTAGGCAGAGATGGCTGTTGGCGAGCTATGATCTCTCTCTGGAGCATAATTGATGATCCTGTTCGACAATGCAATCCATGTCAAACACAGACATCTCGATCTCAACCGGTATATCAGCTATCCCCGTCTTATTGATTCCTTCTATAATGTGGATTAATTTGTCGTTAGGTTTCAAGCCAAAGTGCCAATCGCCCGATTACACTTTCTAAATCATTCACAACCATCTTCGTTCGTTGTGATTGATAGAACAGTAATATTGTTGTCAACATTTAATTTGTTTTGAAGAGGCATTATGTTATTTGTACGCAATCTATCTTTGTGTTTTAAAAGACAATTCCAAGAAAATGTGCAAAGATTAAAAACTAAGCGATTATTTTAAATAGTTGGAATTTAAAAGTTGGTTGGTATTCCGAAAATATGTTTACAATTTTCGTAAACATCTCTTTTTTCATCCTTGTGTAAATACATCTTATATTACAATCGTTTCCTGTTGCATAACGTTACACTTGGTCTGTCATTTGCGAAAGTTCTCAGTACAAAAAGCTATGTAGCGTAACGCAAAGCAGAGGCGTATTAAAACATTCTATAGGTCTCTGATGCAAGTTTAAATTGTTAAATGGTACTTAAACATTCTAGTAATAATGAAAAAGAACATTGGTAATGAAAATAATAAACCGATATGCCAAACCAACATCTTAAATTTATACTTTTAATAAATGTTGACTTAAATGCACTGTGCATTTGTAAACGTGTATATAAGTAAGTGAAGGGGATTTAAGATCTAAGTTTATAGTTGTTAAAACATATTGCTCTGTACATTTGTATTTTATAGACGTAAGTGAAATGGATTCAAGATCTAAGTCTATACTTGTTGATACATATTGCTAAGTACATTTGTGAATTTCTATATATGTAAGTGAAATGGATTTAAGATCTAGGTGTTGATACATAATTGCACTGTACATAAATTTGTGTATACGTAAATGAAATGGATTTAAATCTTAATTTTGTACTTGATGATTGATAAATATTGCACAGTACATTTGTAAATTTTTGTATATGTAAGTGAAATGGATTTAAGATCTAAGTTTGTACTTGTTGATACATATTGACTTAAATGCAATGTGTACGTTTTTAAATGTATATATGTACGTGAAATGGATTTAAGGTACCTTTAAGCATTTCCTTTAAAGATCATTTGCTTCATTCTTTAAATGACTGTGGGTTTTTTTTTAATTTTATTTAAAAGTTATGATAACCTATACATTTTTAGAAAAGCTTTATAAATCTCTTAAACACATCAAACAAAACAAATGATGTTGCTAAAGATTTCAAATAGAAATAAGTTTATAAATGCAATAAAATATGTAATCCATAATCAGTGTTTGAGCAAGGCCTTACTATTAGCGCCATATACTACAAAGTTCATACATAATTTTCTGATTGAGGGAACAGAGTCACCTATTTAAATAACTGTATTCAAATAAGTTTTATGCTGATAAAAGATTCTTCTTCTAAACATACAGACTGTTGATGAAAGTCAGAAATTTACGGCACGGTTGCCTCAATCATGCAGAGAAAAGTTTTTAAAAAAAGCAGTATTAAGGTTTGTAACCCTTGATAAAATTTATACTAAGTTTCATAACATCCGTTGTGGGTTGTTTCATCTTTTGTTTCGTTTTATGTGCACGGATATTTAAAAGATCTTTCCAAACTTTTACAGGTTTTGAATAATTTCTAAACATGATAAAAGTGGGTAGAATCCTGTTTTGACTTTAGAGAACAACATTTCGATAACTGCAAACAGAAGTTACAAATTCGTTCTTTTTAATGTAATTAAAAAATCTTTAAAAAAATCTATACATTTTAGAAAGGTATTTTTAAGCTCAACGCAAATCAAATGAAACACATGATGTTGTTCGTGATTACAAAAATACATATGTCAGTAATTGTTATGAAATTTCTTACCTGTCTTCAGTTTGTGAATAAGGCTTACATCAACGGATAACCCCCTGTACCCAAAAAGCATTTTGCACATTGTTCCTTGCCAAAGGAAAAAGTGTCATTGATTTTTTAAAAATATTTATAACAACTTTTGTGGTTATGGGGTATAACCGTCTATCACAGTACATGTAAGAGCATAAAAATAATTTGAAGACGGATATAAGAGAATGATGTTTAAATGCAAAATATTTTGGTATGGGACTAACCGTAGCTAACAGCCTTGTTAAAAAACTGATGACACTTACGACATTTTATCATATTTAATGGCATACTTCTGTTTGTAACCATGAACACCACCATAAAGTATGTTTTGTTTTATGTTTTTAGAGTTTTATTTTATACGATGTTTCCAAAAATATTAAGTTTTACATACTTTCTACATACACTAAAAAGATAAAAGCATTTGAAGTTTGTGGTAAACGAAAACACTAGGATTTGTCAGGCACTAGCTTTTTATTATTTTAGCTTCAATCTTGTTTCCTAAAATATTCCAAGAGTTTTACCTTTGTATGATATTTAGAAAGTACATTAAACATTACAGACATACATTTTGGAAAGTTATTTTAAATCTCTAGACACATAAAACAAGACAAAACT
>JAUMHA010035552.1:0-13347 GCA_032359765.1 Saxidomus gigantea
AATGGTGTAGTACAGATGTGTATCTACCAGCAGTAACAGTACAAGGTGTACAAAGAAAACAAAGTGCGTAGATAATCGAGAGTTATATAGAAATTCTACACAATGTATCTACATCTCTGCTGCAGACGTCTGATCATTGCTATGCCGTTGCTGATCAAGCTATGATGGTATTGTCCTGATATGACTTGATCAAATTTTTAACCAAAAGTTTGGGAATGTTCAAGGCATGTTTTGCTGGTTAATCATAGCACAATTTAAACATCTACTGTCGGATAATATTTCATATCTTCATAATATAACATAACTTCACTATTATATTATTATATCATACTTTGTATAGTATATATAGTATGGTGCATGTTCCATTCAGCATCTTTCTAGCGATGTTAAATATTGCCAATTCAACTAACCGTGTTAAAAACAAGTTAAGACAAAATTTGTTGTTGGATCATAACTACAGGGTTGCATCGTGCCAAACAAATCATCAGCAAACTTCAAAGAATGAAATCGTAAATGTTTTCAAATATCTTTCATCATACAAACAGACGTTTACTACTTAGAGTTACAGCCAGCATATCATTCAGCGTGTTATGAACAGGCATAGCAAAATACAGATGTTTGCATTTATTTGAATATACAAATCATTTTTACAAGACTTTACTTATATACATATTTCTGATCTCATACTTGACGTCAGCTTATTTCATACTGCGAACTTACTGATTTTAATATTTGATAAAGTATACGCTATAGAGTATCTAGTAGTATATATTAGGTTTTACTATTTAAAAATGCACTATAAACCTAGCAATTTCACATCAGTCACAAATCAGCGACATATTCTGCAAATATACATATATTTATGTTGTATAATAATTCAACCTTTCAAGAAAGTCATATATTCCACTGACATTAATTTTGGCTATTAAGGGCATAATCAAATACTGCTAAATTTCTGACATTTCACTGACATTCATTTTCAGTTTGGCTGTAAAGAGCATAACTAATATTCCGCTAACATTCGTATTCACTTGACGGTTAAGAGCATAATCAAATACCTATGAATTTCTGATATTCCACTGACATTCATATTAGCTTTGAAGAGTAAAATGAAATACTGCTAAATTTCTGATATTACATTGACATTCATATTTGCTATTAAGAGTATAATTAAATATCCCGAAATTTCTGATATTCCGCTGACATTCATATTGGCTGTGAAGAGTATTATATAAATCCGCTAAATTTCTGATATTCCGTTGACATTCATATTGGCTGATAAGAGTATAATTAAATACCGCTAAATCGTTCGCATTTCTTGGTGGACAGCACAATGGCATTTCAATGGGGTGCTTAATGAACATTTACTGACTGAATAGCTAACAGTATATATTGTGATCATACGACAGGAGGTGGTCGCAAAGGTAGAATCACTTCTCGCCTTTACAGCTAGCCAAGCAATAAATTGACAATAACACATTTTTTCACATGAAGACTGTTTATTGCATAGTGTAAGTGTCTTTCAACATCTAGATAGGCGTTAATGTTATGCTGGCACATTATTAATCAAAATACTTATATGATACATATTTGCTTAGCAAATTACAGATGTCTTGAATTATGTGGTTACAAAACATTGTTGCAATTGCCTGATTCAATTTATATGACTATCTTGTTATTGTAAGTAAAGCCGGATTATCATTACACACGGGAACACTGCTGCTGCCATTTTGTTTTATTTTATATTATTATACCCCAGAGAAAATAACCTTCTTTCCGAAATTTTAAGAATTAAGTAGTCTAGGATATTTTAGTATGAGAAGATAAAAGTGTTTTGTCCCGATAGAATTATAGCAATTGCTATGCATACAAACGATATGTGTATTGATGCAGGGTCCGTTGCGAACATCTGAAGAAGTAGTCTTGTATACTATTGTTTTCAGTTATTTTTCTTGAACATATTGTTTCGTGATTTTGGACAGATTTAAAATAAGAGGGACAGGAAAAGATAACGTAACTTGTGCAATGCTAATGTTAGCGAATCTGACCATATTGCCTATTTGCTGCAAAAATTATTCCCACATCAGTAATAGATACATGAATCATTATATTTCGGCATTCATTACTTGCGATGAATAATGATACAATGTTGTCCAGTACAATGCAGCCTTTCTACTTTCGGCACAGACGTGCCATAGCCAAACATATATAAGTATCTATAAATTTTCTTTAAAAAAGCATTAATTGTTGTATGTCTTTTATTCTATTTCAGTGTTTTCGTCAGACGTTCTACTACCGACCTTTACAAACACCCCGACAAATGTCGTTACTCAAAAGGGATCTGTTGCCGTCCTGAGATGTGGTGTAGAAAACCTAGGAACAAAAACGGTATGTAAAATTGTAATGGTTCCTCATAATTATGTCAAAGTTAAAACACAACCACATAAATACATGCACAGAATTGCTGACACTGTTAAGTAGCATTTAGAGAAAAAGCAATTAAGGCAGATGAACTTATTCTTATAGATACAAACGTTTTTCAATACATTAAATGTATACTAGTTACTTTATAGTTTATTTCAACATTCATATTGCATATTGTATGTCAGTATTCTATTTGTTTTATTTTAAGGAAGGCTTATGTTGGTATTTCATAGGACTCTTGATAATGTAAGAAATTCAGAAGACATACAAAAATGCACAAACAAACTATGTTCAACATCTCTTTAAAGGGACATACCATATAACTGATGTCAAACTGAATTACCTCAAAAACATAAATAAAATAATCTTTGGAAGTATTTTATAACTTCACCTAAAAGTTTCAGCTATGCATTCCCAGTCATTATTGATAAAATCAACGGTTTAGAATAATCTGCAGTACAGTACACCATTCAACAATCTATATAGAGTTGTTGTTGTACAGTTTATTGGTGGATGCGATTTATTACAGAAAGCCTCTCTATTGATTAATTGAGGTAAAATGAGGCATTTTTCGCCATAGATTCATTTTTGCAATTGTATTTGTTTATCATTTTACGTTCATAAACACATAATCTTTGTTTCGAGAATATAATCTGCTAGATGTAGGGATGGTATCAAACAATATGCATTTTGCTCGTACATTATTATAACAAATTCCGGTTTTAGGTATCCTGGAGGAAGTTGCCGTACAATGTTCCAATCACTGTTGGAAAGGACCAGTTCCTGGAAATAGACAGATTTAAACTGTTCCAAGTACCGTATCAGGGAGAGTGGAATCTCCATATTAAAAATGCTCAACCGTTTGATTCAGGGACCTATCAATGTCAGGTGAGCCTTAAAGGCGAAAAGATTCGAAGAAACATTACATTGACAGTTTCAGGTAAGACTATCGCAAAAAGAGTGCATTTCCGTGTGTTTTCATGCAAAAATCAATTAGACTAGTGTCACTTTATGCTTGTGCTAATCTTTTCGACGAAAGTATACCCCATTTGCATTAAGATTGGTAGAATAACGAGAAGAATAAATGAAAATAAGGATAATTATTGTATTATGTTGGTTAAAACAAAAGGTAGGTGTGCTAATGTTCATTTAGTTAACGATGTCATAAAAACTATTACGTGAATGAAATAATAGTGTTCGACATGCGGTTTATAATTCTCTCACATAAAACTGATCATAAATCACTAATG
Source organism: Saxidomus gigantea (assembly GCA_032359765.1). Classification (NCBI taxonomy): domain Eukaryota; kingdom Metazoa; phylum Mollusca; class Bivalvia; order Venerida; family Veneridae; genus Saxidomus; species Saxidomus gigantea. The sequence continues at coordinate 3,675 of JAUMHA010035552.1, forward strand.
CTAAAGGTAGAAGTTATACAACATAATATATTTCAAGATAATAATTGCTTATATCTGCCAAACAGAATGATAATGATAACTATAAAATGATAATGATAAAATTCAAATAAACGGAGAATCATTGTCAATGTGGTGTAATAAATCAAAGAAAGTTTCGGTACACGCTCCGATTAGTACAATATTTGAAACAAGTTAAATTTTACAATGCCCCACATAACATGACAAGTGGAACATAATTTTAGTAAAATCCAACTGACATTAAAGCTGCTCGCTCTCAGATTTTGGTGAAAAAATAAATGTCATAAAACTCTCTGAATATAACATATTTTAGAACGAAAAGTCAATTAAAAAGTATATAGTACAAGTTCATGTCGACTTTATCTGTATATTTGAAATAAAACGCTACCAAATAATAAAGCGTTACAAACGTTTTTGAACAATGCAGTATAATAACATAGCGCATAAACCAAATCCAACCAACATTTTCAATGGATTTCTGCAAATTGCTACATAGATTTATTTTTTCGTTGTTGATTCTAGCATTAACTTTTCATTTTATGCTTAAACATATCATTTTCACATGAAACGATAAGTGAACAGCCTCAAGTTTGATATGTAACATAACGTGCTTTTAAGCGACAATTACAACAAAAATACTAAATAAAAGACTAGGAGTTGTAATATGAAGTACGTTTTTCAGAGCTAGTCACGTGTTTTAGGTTTCTTTAATACAAGTTTCCGGAAAAGAAAGACTTTCAAAATTAGATATTGTTTAAAATTCTAAGCGTGAAAAAGAAAAAAAATAGTAATTTCCTTGTCGTAATTGCAGACGACAAAACGTCTCTTAAACCATTGAAAGGAACACACATGCAAGTCAATACCATTCGTTCATTCCAATCGGTCTCCCCGCATTAAGAACACAAATAAAAACCTATCAGGTACCATCCTTCACGTTTGATGTTTTTCATAGATGAACAAGAAAGCTCAACAGTAAAGCATATTTTGAAAATGATCTCATTCATCAAAATGCATAGAATGTCATAATTGAAAATGCAAACTTTCGTTCTTTTAATTACTGTATGGAATGTGTTACACTGAAAAAATTGATGCTACTCGGCTTTCTCGTACAATCCGTCTATACAAACATCAGTTTTAGCACGTTTGGTAAGTGCTGTAATACAATGGATTCTTGCTCACCATCAAACCATGGTTAAGTCAAATTCTTGCTGATCTCAAAGTCATTTGGAAATCCTCAAAATGTCTTTTCAAAACAAATATAGAAACTTGAATCCGAATTCTTTTTAAATAGATCTTTTTAGTGACAAGGAGTAAACAAGAGTATCCGAGTTTAGGCAATTGTTTCCGCCGTCGTTATTGTATCGTATTAGTTCTAACTTGAGTGGAATAAAAGTATTTTTTAGTCACAATTGCAAATTATTACGACATACTTAAATTCGAACAAAATATTAGTAAACAATTTTTAACGCAAAATTGTTTTACAAATTGTACATAGGATATTTGTACCTGCATGGAAATACTTCAACTGCGGTCGCAAATGAGGGTTTCTATAATTTAGAACAGTAAAGATATCTGAATAATTGAATGATGCGTGATAAATGCAATATTCGATTACCAAAAGTCGTTACTTTATGAGAAGTTTGATGGTATTAGAACAAAAAACAATTTTAATACATTATCAACGAGCATAGATCTGTTTATGCACCAGTGAAGTATTATCTAAAAGCAGCGAAATGGATAAAAATAATATAGAAACGATGCTTAGCTGCATGCGCACTGTACAGAACATCTGCACCGTCATTAGAGTAATGGGGTTCAGTATTGATACTAACATAATAGCTTAAAGAGCACTAATAATAGAACAAAAAGTGACATGTACGCTTTGTTCATCGATAAAATTGTGCCAACAGCTGTGCCAAGAAAAGAAATGCCTTTATTGCAATACTCAAAAATACCACATACATAATTTTAGTAAAGAGTTAGACTCTGTTAATTCACGTCTCGCAAATTGTTATAAAAACAAATTTCTAAGAAGATAAAAAAGGTCACGTAGATGAACGCTAGAAGAATCACATTCTAGCGATTTCCCACTTATACAACCTTCGAAAAGGCAAGGCTTAAAAGAACTTCGATTAAAAGATTCAAACTAATTTAAACACACGCTGACGTTACCAGTAAATGACTTTGAAACTAACAAGAATTCGACTTAACAGGGTTCGAGGTTGCATATTCCACTATTCAGTGCACATCTTTAAACTGCAAAAGTAATAATAATAACTTATTCCTGTAGTGAATACACAGACGAGTAAACAGGTGATACGAGTTGAATGCTACTACCAGAAGCGCACATTCAAAACAGTGACTACTACTAAATTAAAGACAGTTGTTTATCATTTGTTAAACAGTAGAAAAACAATAATTGATGGTATTTTTAAACATCATCACTCTTTGTAATAATGTAAGTCTTGTCAAATCTGTGGAGAATGTAAGGGTATGTAAGGGGATTGAATCAATCATGTCAGTAATTTTGGATCAGTAATTTTGGATATTTAATTCTCTGACAACCAGTAACGTTGCAGCTTGCAATTACGTCAACAATGTCTAGCCTTTTTTCAGTCGTTCTTTTGTATTATGTCTTGAGTATTAGCATTCCTGAAATATTATTCCGGATTGTTTTTTTTGTAGTTTCAGTAAATTCGATTAAAATTAAGGTAGTGACATACCTACATCGAAATATTGTTCCCCGAAGGCTTGAAAGGTTTAAACATTGATTGATATGTTTAGGAAGAATGCAAATTTAATGTTTAAATCTATCACAAATAAAACAGATGTCAGTATTCTCATGACTACAATACTTCCTGCCAATCATTAGTTACAAGAAGGGATAGCCCTCTACACCCAGAAATATTGTTGCATTGCATTTCATATGTTGTTTAAATGCTTCGTGGAATGTTGTCGTAGATTAAAAAAAATAATTACATATTTTAATTTTTGACTATTGTTGGTAAGATGTATTTAATCGTCCATGATATAAACTATTAGAATATGATAAGTGATTTGGCGCCAAATATCGACAATATGTCACGTGATTCCCTCAAAAAGTGCATACGTAAATTGTATGATAGCCTATACGTGGAATTGCTAACCTTATGTTTTTTCAAATTTACTTTTATATGGAAGAAAATTGCATCATATTATCTCTGTGTAAATATGTATGATTACTTTGAATGCATCTATATACAGTGTATGCGTGCATTAAAGTTCATGGGGTTTTAATAACTTGCAATTTAGTGGCCACTTGATTCCTTTGTTTGCTGTAATAATTGGTAATATCGGGCATTTTTTCTTCCGATCTTAAATTTGAAGATTTGATTAAAAAGTATATCACTGTTAAAAGATCTATTTGAAAACAATCAATTGGTTTAGGTTGCATAATCAGCGATTCAACATTTGTGAAAAATGGTCAAAACATTTATTAGCCTAGTGCTTTTATTTTCTTGCGAAACACATTGTGATTTAAATCACACCAAAAGAAAGTTTCATCGACAGAATATTTTTGTTATAATTACAGCCTAATGAGGAACACCTGTTTAGTATTTCTAACGTTTTATAAAAAAGGAAATACGCCGAGCAGAGGTTTATTTATGAATTGCAATAATACGGAGAACACTTTCTATCAAATGGGAATATTATACTTTATCCACGATCATTTATGGTAATGGCTTTTGAATATTTTATTAAGTAGTTTGGTAGCTTATTTTATAAAAGTCCTTTATCTTTCCTAAAAGACATTTCTTTTCTGCATTAACCAGAGTCTTAATGAAAAGTTAACGGCATTTGCTGATAATCAGAGGTTTTTGTGGCAAAGACATTAGATTTTACATTTATGAATGCACCAGAATGCAGTTTTAATCAGTATAAATTGAATTGATGACAATCTGTAAACACCACAGGCACATATGTACGTCAGCCAATAGTTCAATACTGCACACAATTTCAAATGCCGCATTTATATCTTAAATATATCAACGTGAGTAAATGCAGAATATGTACAATTCCAGAAAATCTCGAACATTTTCACAGTGGCAATTAACATGTCTTTACAGTAGCATGATAGATAATATATAAGAACTGATAAGTACAAAAGAACTTAATCTTTGTGTTTTATTCAAGACTAAGATGTGTACAGATGTTGTAACTGAGATTCTTTTGATGATATAAAATCATAAGATAAGATTTTGATCGCTATAAAAGTATTGAAAAACTTGAGTGAGAACCCAGTAATGCAGCAGATTATTTGAATCGGCGATTGATATCTTAAAGTTTCTTGTAATATTTAACGGGCTTTATATCTTTTTCCAAATTTCAGTTTGTATGCAGGATAGTTCTTTTTCCCCGTAGATATGAATCACTATGTCTAACTAAATTTTACGCTATGCTGCGTTTATAAATGAATGTAAATACCTGACGTTATCAGGCAGGATACTTTTTTTAAATTAGAGGTTATACCGGTATTCGAAAACGTAAATGATTATAATAGTGCTTATTAAGTCCGTTAAGATTGCGATGACATTTCCAAAAACTTTAAACCCCTGATAGATACGGCTGTTTTCAATACTTGGAGAAATATATCAAGAAAATATTTCTATCCAAGCTCATCTAAAAAAAACGTATTTGTCAATGATAAAAGTGTTTACACGACCATTTAAATAATGCAGGTTTCACATTTACCCTGCTGGTTCTTATTCCTTTAATTTGGACAGTACCATTAATTATTAAAAGGAGGTTTCTTTGAATTTTGTTTTGACTTAATAGAGAACGCACTCGTGCCGCTTATCATCAGACTTCACAGAGAAATTATGATTTGTTCTGGTCGAAATTTCAATATCACTTGCCGCCAGAGGCGAAAGCGTTAATTATACAATTGCTTGCATGATTCTGCACTTTCCATTAATTCTGTTTAATGTTTGAATCTCAGCCTTCACAGGTTGTCAAAAAAGCTTTCCAAAATATTAACAGATTTCCTCGGCTGTGCGAATATTTAAATGAAATTACAATTTTTGCTACCAACAAATTAGAGATTTATTCTAAAATATGCACAATTGATAACACATCGCTCTGTCTTCAATAGAAAAACACCGTTTTTTGTTTTTCAAGTAGCACGTGTTTGCATGTGGTTATGAATACGCAGTCTGAATTTTGCAGCTACAATGTTACAAGCTATTCGTGTTATGCCAAAGATTTAGATCAAGATTCTATCATCATGTTACATTGAATTTAATCCTTATATTGATACCGTAAGTTATTAGGTGATAATGAAACACGATGTTTTACTGCATTGGAATGTGATAACGAGATACCTTATCAGTTATTACAAAACTTCTTTCTTTTCCAACTATCATTCTGTTTGGTACATGTTTTGCCATTTTCGTCGGTATGAGTTTAAGAATTACTTTAACTAGAAGGTAGTTCGAGGGATTCAATTTCAAAACCAAAATGGCAATATAGGGGTTTGGAGCTATGTTCTTTTTGATATGTAGGTTTCAAATTAAACCTGCATGTATATAGTTATAGTATAGAGAACAGTTAAGATATCTAAATGGACCATGTGAAATAGCGACCTGGTACAGGTGAATACTTTCTCCGTCTGCTATGAACAAAGAAGTTCAAGAACAATTATCTTACAAGCGAAGGTCAAGGTTTTATAGGAAATAGTAACTTAGTAACTTATTTCAAACAAATTTCCAAATGTAGTTCCTAAATGGTGAATTTAGCATGGCATTATTAGTCTATCGGGTTTTAAAAACTTTAAAATGAAACGACAGGAATATAAACATTCTATGTCTGATTCATTATAAATATCCCACGAAGTAATGTTTTCTTTCTTTTATTTTTCCAGAAACGACGACCGTTCCAATTGTACCAAGTAAGTATTTAATGTTCTTCTTCATCGATGAAAATGCCTCATTTTTTGTTAGACTTGACGTATCCCTATGAATAAGTATTTTCATTTGTCTTTGCCCTAAATAACCAGTACCTCAGTACCATAGGGAGGTTATAACATACTAAAACATCGAGCTATTAATTTTTGAATTCGAGATTTAAGACATTGTCGCAGCTTTTCGCAAGAGACGCATAAAGTTTCGGAAAGTGTGTAACTGTTTTATTGAATCATCTTTGTCCTGTCGAATTAAAATGTTTCAACTGTCACTAAAATCTTTTTGAGCAATTATCTCACAAGATTAAACACTTTTACGACCACGTGACTCCACACCTTGACGTAGATCTATCTTTCCTCCTAAACTCGAATGACATTTGACGAGAACCGGTCCTTGAATTATTTTGTGACTGTGACAGGTTAACTTGACAGTTGCAATTCTCTTGTGTCTGCATTAAAGCAAGTTTATAACCAAGAGTCTGTCACAGTCTATTTTTAAACTATAAATTTTGTAATTTACTGATTCTAGACTTGCATAATTATATTCCCTGTCACTGCCGAGAAGTTTGATAGTTGTAGTTGTCTTTTTGAATTTAGTTGTACATAGGGAAAGAAAGTTAATCGAATCTCAAGGATATTCTCCTCACTCACCTGTTTATCAGAAAACTAAATTGTTTATATTTGAAATAACACAAATTACAAATTGATAGCGATTATAAATTTAGAAGTTGCACTGTGAAAACCATAGTCTTTGCTTTTTAATCCTGACTTGCGTTTTTCTGTTACCTAAAGCATACATTCAAGTATGTTTTATCAACGAACAAGCTTGTAATTAACAAGTAATTCGTTTGATTTTTACCACTGTGATAGATTGCTGTTAGAAATGCTTCCTTGATGATTGCCAGACTCATTTGATAACGGAAGATTTCAAAGCATGGTTTGCTTGCTTCAAAGACTCACTGCCGACATTACCACTCAAAACAATTCATTTATCCACTTCATCTTTACTTAACAGGTCAGTTTGTTTAGTTTATACTTCATTTCTGGCTTTGCATTTACTTTAGTTCAACCGTTTTGTTCTAACTTTACAGGTATACATTTGTCAGGGACACGAATTGTGGAAAAAGGAACACCCATACAGTTATTGTGTAACGCCACAAGTGGTGATGATAAACTCCAGTCAATAGACTGGTTCAAGGACGGTAAAAAACTGCAGACTAGCTATGCAAATGAGATCTTTATTTCACAAAAGGTCTCAATTTCCGACCATTCTATAACAAGTACCCTGGACATAGATAAAGCCCGGATGTCTGATATGGGATTATATATCTGTAGGGCTAGCCGACAACTAGCAACCCGACTGCAAGTGGATGTCTTAAATGGTAAGAAAGGTAGCCAAAACTTATTCCAGATCTATTAGATTTGCATCCTTTTCCCTTCTTTGTTTAGTGTAGACGTGTTCCTCCTGTAGTTAAGGCAGTGTCATGCTACTACTGGTACTTCCAAACTTCAGTAGTTCATTGTTTTCAACTTTGGAAGTACTATTAGTAACTACCACTGATTGTTTGATACATTTATGTCTTGTAAAAGTACTCGGGTATGTTCGAGTTGCCCGATGAAGAGTTATCATGTATAGTCTGCATCAACATGACTATCTAAAATCAAAAATCATTGAAACAAAACTTTTAGCCGGATTTGAGGATGTTACCTGGTCAACATTTTCAGCGTTCGAATCAGTTTTCTATGGATAAAGTATTGTTCAGAAAGAATGATGACCGTCCAGTAACCAGTAAAACATAGATATAAATGATAAGAATCACTCATTCCATGAAAGCTGCTAAAATGACTTCTGAGAACGTTCGTAATCTAAAGATATCGGACTGAATATATAGTTAACTATCAAAGGAAGCAAACATGGCAGAAAAAAAACGATCACTTTACAATCAGTAGACACAATGGCTTATCCGTCTCATGTAAATTCTCGTCTGCATGGATATATTTCGACTTACGGGCAATATTCTATGTATTTAGGCATAATTTTCAGTAACAAAGTGTGTATTGAGATTTCCTGAGAATGTATCTTTACACTTGTGCTTGCAGAAAAATATGCTTATGTGTTGGTTTTTATTTCTGAGTACACCATCGCATAGTCCGAATTTGTTTTTCACGTGTACCGAATATTTCGTTTGAAAACTGACAAATGATTGAAGTATATTCTACGCTATAAATAATCATTACCCATCATGATGCTTTGTTGTTTCTCTTTTATCGTGACATCAGTATTTAAACTAGAATTTTTAGTTTGTGTAATAATTTCGTTTCACATATTATTCACAATAGTTTCTATGTAAGTGTTTGCAATGTTCACAAAACTACTCTGGGCAGTATGTTTTCCACCATATGTATGATACATGTAGCTTTTTAGTTGCCTTCAATGGTTTTCATCTAATACGTTATGTAATCTACACGTGAAATGTTACGATGTAAATTATTTTGTTACGATTTTATCAGACATTACACTGTCACATTGTCACAATGGATCATCAAGTGGTTATGCAAATCGTTATAATATTATTTATTTCTACTCACAAAGCAATATTTCTAAGATATAGTACCTGAACAAAAAACTCATTTACAAAAATATTCTATAAAATAAACCTCCTGAAATTGCATTGTTTAATGCAGTACAGGAAATTAAAATGAGCCCTTTACTGTCAGGATTATTGTTCGGTATTAAAAAGCGATATGATTTCTGAAATAGTATTGGAATCTGGAACAAATTCTCCGATAGAAAGTTATAGGAAGGCGACATCTGTTTGTAATATTGTACCTGAATATGTTAAACTGTCAGCGCTCACGTTAGCTGCTGGATGTTGTCTTTAAAATCGGTCCAAATATTTTCTTTTCCACAGTAAATGCAATAAATAGAGTACTGTTTGCGAGGTTAATTAGTACGTTATTTCGAATACTAGTCTTTATTCTGCTGTCTGTCTGTTTGCATTGTTAACACTCTACAGATCATATTTATCATCCAGTCATCATGAAAATTGAACGGAATGTTCAGTTCATAACTTCGTTACCTGGGATAATAAAATAGGTCACACGATCAAATCAAAGACAAATCTTGTTTTCACAGTTGAGGCCACATTTAATACCAAATGGTCTTGTCATTTGGCTAGAATGTTGTCTTAATGATTTCTAGGGTCTAATTGCATATGCGCGTTATTTGATAAAGAAAACTAGGTCACATAGTCAAATCAAAGTAAAACGCCAACTCTGTAGAGGCCACATGTGTTAATAAGTAAAAATGAAAAATGGTCAGAAAATTTGTCTCAGCGATTTCTAGGTCAAGTTCGAATCTTAATCACATTGGGTCAGATATTAGGTCACAAGTTTAAGGCCACGTATATTAATCAGTTATTATGAAAATTGGACAGAATGCATTTCACAATGATATCTTGGTCAAATTTGAATATGGAGTCCAAAACTAGGTTACACTCTCTAACAAAATAAAAAAATCTTAACACTCTTGGTGAGGCCTCATTTGTCAGAATATTTGTCTAAACAGGTTCAAACATGATGTTTTTATTTATGATCTACAGTTTAAGGTTGAATTTCGGTCACATTTGGTCATAAGTAGGTCATGTATTTGGTTGAGCGATATGGGACCATCTTGTTTTAATATACTCGTCGGTGTTTAAGTTCAAATTTCATAGA
>JAUMHA010035663.1:7621-19976 GCA_032359765.1 Saxidomus gigantea
GTTAAGTTTATCCCTTAAAACAAACGAACATTTGTAATTGATAAAAGTTAAGTTACAGAGTATACTAAGCATGTTTACAAACGTAGTATCTTGTATTCGTTATCAATTAATAAATGCTGATAAACGTCTCCTACATCTTTGTTTCTTGCCTATAACTTGTGTACATGCCAACAACTACAACGAAAATGTTATATTTACAAAACAGGGTAAACATACAGTCATTACAATTGATATCTTTACAAGTAAATATAATTACTTATACGAAATTGTCTGGTTTTTAATGTTGATAGTGCATTTACATTTGATTACTAAATGTAAAAGCATTTAACATATGTTTATGAATATATGACTTAACTGTACACAAAAATAATATCTGATCATCAAAACAAAGTAAACAATTTGTTTAAAGCTGCTCGCTTTCAGTTGCCGTTGAAAAAAAAATCAAAAATAACATACTTATACATAAATATATGCTAAAATCAACAATAGAAGTAAAACTATAGGTAGGAATTTGCTAAGATGGATTGAAAATGCTGGTTTTACGGCACTCCTACACTATATGTTTATACTGGAATTTAAAAAGCGTTTGCAACGCTTTATTATTTGGTAGCGTATTATTTCAAATCTTTAGATATACGTGACAGGAATTTTTACTGGAACCTTTTTATATGACTATAATTATGTTCTAATCATTTTCATACAGTTTGAAGAAATTTATTTTTTTACCAAAATCTGACAGCAAGCAGCTTTAAAATGCTATACTTAACACTGCTGAAAAGGTATAAAAATAGAAAAACTAACGCATTCAAATACAATGAGGAATGTTTTTTGCTAAAAAAATAAATGTATAACATATTCCCATATTCTATAAAGGCTATTTACCAAACAACAATTGAAAATAACGTATATAAATGACAAGAACGAGGTAAATCAAAGTTTAGTTAACCAAAGACACACAGATTAAAGCACACGATTTTTGAATGATAAAGAAATTTGAATCAACAATACCACAATCATACAAGTAATGATTAAAAAATTATCTGCACCCTAACATGCCAGCGCTATGCAAAACTAGGATTGGTACTTATCACTTCTTTAAGGATTTGAAGAATTCTGACCAGTGGTTGCTGAATACAACTCCGGACAGACGGACAGACAAGCGTGATTCCAATATAGCCCTCATATACTTCGTATCCTGAGGTATAGTAATATTTTGGCCACATGTCCTTCAAAGAGGCTATCTATTTAAAATAAACGATGCTACAGCTTGAACAGTGATGAATGTACAAAATGACTGCCTTAATGAATGTATAAATTTGTTTAAAATCTTCCAAGAACTGTTAAAAAGGAACAAGTGATCATCATTTAGTCTTGATACAAATACGGATTGTTTTCATTTTACGAAATTAATTAAAATGAAAGAAATATGAAAGTCAATACCTCATTATTGAACATCAAAATAAAGCGCAACCATAATCAAAAAAATTAAGCATGACTTAATAAAGTAAAATAACAAAGTATTAGGATAAATGCGTTTAAATAAGCACAGCGAATATATGTAGCACACATTTACATATATTCAGTTAGCAAATACACTAATGAATTTGAATTAGAAAATACACTTATATCAAAATCATACAAGAGGAAGAAATATAAGTAATAATGATTTTCAATCGCATTTTTTACTGTTCCATGAAGTCCTTTATATAGTACACACATATCGTCAAACAAACAAGCTTACACAAATGAAACAACACAAAACAGATTTGCTATGTACACATTTACAAATTTTCATACAGAAAAAGGGAAATATGTAAATATATGCATGACATATAAATGATTATTTTTGATCAAAACAAAATGTTTTCAAATTTTATGTTTTCAATTATTTTTATGAAATTCCTAAATACATAAAATAATAATTATAGAGACCATATAAAGAACATACTTGGCAGTTAGCAAATAGCAAATGTATACATACAAGCTAACCTTAAAGTAGCCAAAGTCATACAATGGACATAGTACATCAATAAATGCTAGCAAGTTAACTACTGCCTGCTAACAAAACGTTAAAGGTCCAATACTAACGAAAGTGAAAATTCAAATTCACTTAAAAAAGTACAGAAATAAGTTATTTTTAATAAAAAATGAAAGTTGGTATGTAGAATTCTAAACAAATCACAGTACATGTACAATTATTTTTCTATGCATTATAAAGAAAGTTAAAAAGACCTGGGTGGTCATTTTATCGATTCACTGAGATTTCAACATAATACAACACTTTCTGTAAATTTTAACCTGCCAATCGTCATTATTTAGTGTCTTGCATAAGGTAATGTACATGCCATTGAAATAACTGTCACTTCATTTTCGCTTAGTAGTGGACCTTTAATATTGTTTTTGCACAGAGGTTTCTTACAATATTCAAAAATATATCTATACAAAATTAAATGCAGAACATAAAAATATATACAAATGCACATAGTCTGTGCGGGTGTACTATCATTTTTGCACACCTAAGAAACAGGACCGAATACATTCAAATACGAGACATTGCTAGGAAAGTGTGTACTTCTAATGTACATATTTTGAACTAGTATACTTAAGCCGTATCTAGTTTTGTAAAACAACACATGATTCATTTATATACATAGCTTTCACGTACACAGTACAGAATTAAACGCGACATTAAAAAAGTAATTGCGCAGTATTACCTTTCGTGTTGATAGGTAGGTTCTATGACTGACACATGACTGCAAGTAACACTAGCTTCTCTAAATCTTTCTGATCGTTCATATACAATGGCAGTTTGCCTTCTGTTGATTACTTGTATGTATTTTTATAGTTATACCCTAAAATTTCAATTTTCTTCTGAATATACAGCTACAATTAATAACATTTAAAACAAATATGTCACATATTTTCAGTATAGCGTCTTCGGTATTCAATTTAATAAAGAAATCACTATGCTTTAAAATATGAACCTAAAACATTTGCAATTGTAATAAAAATGGAATCAAAACAGTAGAAAAGTGATACTTATTTACATTAATAAACTATATATAATATAGAAACACTAAAACACTTTGACAGTACTACAAAAACAATCAGATGAGTTTATCATTCAAGTTTTAGAAGCGTGTTCCTTTTCTAATATTGCTTACACAGTTGTTTATCTAGAACACTTACACAGGTAATTTAATGTTGCTGCTCTTACTGTTATAAGCAGAAAGTTAATGTCTAATTAGAATAAACTTGCAATACCAACATTTTGTCAACTACTAGTATTGACATGATTTTAGCCAATAAATTCGGAGGCCATGTCCAGTATACGTTTCGTTACGTGCAAGGCCTGTTCAGCCTTCGTACTGTCAAACATTTCCGAAGGTGTCTGCTGATGGCCAACTACTGCGTCAGGATATCGCATGGAAAAGTAGTCTCCAGTGACACTCTCTAGATTAACGGCCTGATGAGAGAAACATTTCGTGTAACTTTATTTTAAGTTAAACAAATATATGGCAATACTGGAAATTTAAATGAGTATCAATACAAGATAAGTGACAAAGAATGAATTACCATGTACAAAATTTTCTTATTTGTTTGTAATCCTAAAATGCTTCCTATGAAAATGAATACAAATATCATTTTAAGTTTTTCCTGGTTTGATTGGATTTTAAACAGAGAATGGCACTAGTAATTTAACGAAATTCCGGTATTCAACGGCAAAAACTAAAAAATATACGAGGGACCGGGATGATCAGAATAGTTTTGTCAAAATATAATACCAGTAACTGGAAAACGTTTGAAAAGGGAACAACAATTTTGTTATATTTTCAGTATTTCACCGTTTCGAGGAAAACTGCAATATGACAACAACAAAATTTCCTATACATTTTCCTTGTTAGTATATTCTTTTTGTACCTTTACACAAGGAGTTGCAACAGTAATAAAACACATCATTTGATAAAACAATCAACTACCAACCTCTACCATGAAAGATCCATCGTCTAGTCCGACTGCAATTGCTGTAAGGGAATGCTCTTTGTTTGTTGCCCTGTTGGCATTTTTTGAAAACCATGCTGCCTTGAGCGCTTTTTCAGACGCCTGTAACCATAGTGTGAAATCATTATCGCATTTTTTAAAGACTGTGTGGCTTTTTAGGACAAAGAATATCTATAATCCAGAAATAGATAATTGATTGCAACCCTTTGTATGTAATTTTTACCATTTATCATTTGCATTATATTTCCATTTTTAATAACGATGTATATTTTATGGAAAGACCGAAAACAGAAAAACAAAACAGTCTACACAAAAGATAGATGCAAAATCGCGAATATCAGTATGTAAAACAATTGCTTGTTAATTTCAACAATTAACCATTCAAATTTACGATGTACAAAGAAGAAAGTTGTTATCACACCCATGTAAACGAGAAAAGCATTCAATTTATTCGTTTTCAACTTACCTGGTGACACTTATAACACACCCAATTGAAGCTTTTGTCTTGTTTACCAGTTGATAGGTTTGATTCTGCAGCTTTGAAATCCTGTACAGCTTGTCTGATCCATCTTTTAGCTTCGCCAATGTGGCGTACGACTGCCGTCGCTGCTTTATAATGTAAATAATTTCCGGTGTTTGTTGTTCTATTATATTCATTCATGTTATCATAACATCCTCTTGCCAACACGCAACCTCTGCTGTCAACTGCGGAGCTCGTTTCCCTAAATGATGAGCGAGACATATCAGGCTGCATTCTTCCTGTCGCGTTTGTAATTATGTCGTCAATAACTTCATTTTTTTCAAGTTTAATGACAACCTCCTTAACGTAATTAAACAGCCGTTCAGCATACTCCGGGTGTTCCCTGTGTCTGTCAGGATGCCATCTTGTTAACAATCGACGAATAACCCTTGTCCGCTCAGTTTCATTCTTTCTCCATGCCTCTATTAACATTTGTCTTACTCGTCGGAAGTTTTCGTCAATAGGAATGGAGCCTATTGGTTCTATGTCATACGCAACAAGTGCATTCTCTTCCGCTGTCTGTCTTGGTTTAAATCTGTACAGACGATATATAGGTATATCTATGATAATTTGCCTATCATTCCTTAAACCAACATCGACTGCGTATGTAACATCAAGAATTGTTTCTCCTTGTCTTCTTCTGTTTTCACTTATTATATTAGCATATATATATACCAGTACGTCAGCATCATTATCTTCTATTTCAAGCGCTACATACATGAACTCGTGTCTTTTAAACGGTGAAATGCTTTGTTCCAAGAAGGGGTGAAACTTTTCCTCTACATATGTTCCGGGTCTAGGGAACACTGATAGTGCAAACGCAGCCGGAAGGGCATAAGCATCTATTTTTAATTGGTCTAACTTATTTTCTATCTGTGTTGGTTGTTGTAGTAAACGAAGAATAGCAAATAAATGCCTAGTAAAATCCTTTTCAAGTATGCTATCTGTACAGATATCTATTAATTTTACAAGCCCTTCTGCTTCGTCGATCAAATTATTCAGAAGATCTTCTGCAGCATCCATCTGAAAGTAAAGTTCATACTCTTTGATTTCATCCCTTTCATCATTATTATCATCATAAGATGATTGCAGTTCTGATTTTATGAAACAAGCCGCATCTCTCTCAGTTCCATCAACTTTCCTACCTCTGTATGTGAGAAATGTTTTCAGTCCAGAAACTTTCGTAATCCGGACATTTGTAATACACATCATGTATTTTCTTTCAACACTTCTTTCGAAATGTTTTCTTTTCAGTCTCATCTGATGTTTTATAAGACGAAGCACTCCTTCAACAAAGTGGGGACATCTCAAGCAGTTTTCTAGATGATGCGCTTCTACACTCTCTAATCGATTTACTTCATCCGTTGAAATTTCTTCAGAAACAACAGTCGTCAAAAAATCAGGTCTTATGTTGAGCGGAAACTTTAAAAAAGGTAGTACTGGGTCCATCACACACTCTATTTCCATTTCTTTGAACCCTAAAAAGAAATCAATTTCAATTTTTGTCTTGAGTCGTTCTTCTATATCGGCGTTATTCGAAATGGTTAGTTCTTTTGAGCAGCGAAGCACTTGATTTCGGTCAGGAATATACAGTTTATTCACATCGACAACGGTTACACTGTCTTTTGCTAGAAGTCGAACCATGTTTTCAAGTGCCATTTTCACACATCTCAGCGCATTAGCAGGAACTGGTTCGGCCCCAAATTGTAGTTTGATTGTTTCTAAGACCATTGAGTAGTTAGAACAAATAGCGACAGTTTGCGATCCAAGCTTCGTGAATAATTCCTTGTATGGTCCAAAACAGGTTGGTAGTTTATACAGAAATGGCTTGATTTCTTCTTCACTGGTAAGGTTAATTACTATTTGTTTAACAGGGACCATGGCTTCATCATCCGGGAGGAAAATTAATGGAGTAACTTGAAAGTTCTGTTTCATTAACGGGGTGAATTTCTTTAGTAATATTTTGTAAAGCTTTTCCATAAGATATTTCACAAAACCGGGATGAACTTTTCTGGTTTCAAGTTGAACTTTAAATATGTCAGCTACATTCTGACAGTGCTGAACAATTTTGTCAACCGGTGGCCACTTACAAATGCCTAACGACTGTAACATCTCATCTGACGTCGGGAAACAAGAAAGCAAGTTCATACTAGACCAGCAATAATCTGCTTTAGAATGAGAAACAGCTCCAGAGAGACAAATGAGTAGTTCCCCATTTTCCGGTTGAGTGGCTACACATTTTCTTTCATTGTCAACTTGATAAGGTACCACAAATCTTATATATCTAATACGTTGTAAAATCTGCTCTGGCCATTTGCCTTTATATAAACAGTCAACTAAAGCTGAAGACTGCTCTTTAATCTGATCAGAAATTGGGCTGTGTAGTTTCTGCTGAAGCTCGAGAGCAAACTCAATAAACATTTCACCAGTAGGCTTCGTTATCAGTCCAAGTACTCTCATGAAATTTGTCCATGAATAGTCTTTATATTCTTCCGGGAGAAAACTGTCTTCGGCAAGCATACAAACGAAAACTTGGTTGTTATGGTCATATAGCTCATTAGCTTTTTTATCTTTTCCTGCAACATTGACAAAGGCTAAACGCTTTAATTGTTCAACAAGGCAACGCTGGTTAACATCCAAAAACTCAATACTGCAAATCACTAACAATTTGTCCTTGATATATCTTACATGAATATCCCAAGCCTTCCTTGGAAGATGATTTATGCTTGGCATGAGTGTGTTTACATATATTTCAAGATCTGTCATTCGAGAAAGATCTAGAAAGTCATACAGTTTGACAAGTTTATCTGTGTCTTTTAGAAGTAGAATTCCAGTCTTCTGGGCCCATATATCTATTCCGTCTGTTGGTATTTGGCATGGCAACACAATGACATTCGCGTATTGATCAATGCTCGTACTGGTTCCATGATAAGAAACATACAAAGGTAGGCTTTTCAACTTATGTTTTAAGCTGATTTCATTCATCTTTTCCTTCATTTGATCTATTTTGTCATCAAAATAACTAAGCAACGAAAGTCCTTCATCGCAAGTTAAATTACTACTATGAATTCTGTCTTTATAGTAAAACAGACATTCCAAAAGTTCTGTAGGGTGTTCAGTTGATGGTAACAGTTTTTGTAACGGGTATATGATAAACTTCCCGCCTTTGGAGAATACTGATGTGTCAAGAACAGGTATATTGAATTTAAGTACAACTTTACTTATGGTGGAGTTTCCAGAACTGTAGTGAAACAGAAGACAAGTCTGGCTAATTGGAATAAGTTCATATATGTTTTCAGTCCCGTTGCTGTAGCATGATGGCAATAAGGACCATTCATTTAATTTTCGAAGGTTTGCCTGGAATTTTTTTTGGTTTACAATTGATTGATACGGGTATAATGTAGACACTTCTACTGATTCGTTGTAGATAAAATTGAATATGCGAAGAAGAATGTCAGGCTTCACTGTTTCATTAAGCTGTTTGTTCCACTCTAGATGATTGCCATTTGCAAAACTAGAAGGGCAAAATGTTTCATGGATTATTGACACAAAGTCATCGACTGAAAAGCGTGTAATAACACATGCATCGTAAAACTCTTTTTGATCAGTCATAGTGACTAAATCTGAATGTATGAACTGATTTGCTGAACCAGTTAATACGTCACACATTCTTGAATTGTACATTGGAGCCTCTGTGCTAAAGATATGCAGCAACCCGTCGTTTGCTAAACACAAGGGAAGACCTTGCACTTTGTCTACAAACGTTTCATCCGACATCACGTATTTTAGAATGTTTTCCAAAACCTTCATTTCGTGTATAGCTGACTCTCTTAATGAAATGTTTATCCCCCCGAGTTGACAACTTCCTTCTACGGGATCATCAAAGGTTTTTAGAAACTGCATCACTAAAACTGGTGAGCAGGTTGGAACATAAGTAACGTCCGTAACGTCGGAACATTTAATTGAATTACTAACAGTTAAAGGTGTTTCAATGATTTTCATTCCCATTTTCTTTAAAATTCTTTCCACTGATTGTCTGTCTGTCCTTTCTAGGGCCTTTGATTGTGAAATAACATTAAACATGCCACCAAAGTCGTTTTCTGACTTGGAAAGGGCGACCCATTCAAGCTGAGGTTCAACAGCTTCATTTGCCTCTGTTAAACAGTCTGTTGATCCAGAAGTTGTTATTTGAAAAGTCGGAAATAGCTCTATGTATTCTTCAATTAGGATTCGATAAAAACTGCTGACAAGTGTCCTCCAAAAGTTGTCAGTTACTCTGTCCCACAGTGGAAACTGCTCGTGGTAAATTTCAAATACTGCTGAACGCACAATTTCTCCTGACATTTCAGGCAAATATTTTTCTACAAATAGCTTTTTCATGCACTGTATAGCCGATATCCATGCTCTAGTAATGAGCTCTTCTATTAAAAACTTATTCCAACATTCCCGTATGCCTTCGTCCCACAATTTAGTCCTGGATTTATCAAGTGCAAAATGACCATTCACATGAAGCGGCAATCCAGTTTTCATGGGCAGCGGAAGAAAACAAAACGCCGTCCTTTCTTCTTGGTCTTTATTATTACCAATGTATCTCTTTGCTTTCAGTTTAGCGCCATCTTTCCAGTTTTCCCTTGGTAAAGGTAAGGCCACAGATACTATTGGCATAAGGCCAATTGTTTTGTCTTTTAATGCACTGATTAAATCACCGTGCTTGTCACCTATGTGTTGAAATCCAAACCTATTCATGATCAACCACCGTTCATTTCTGTTTTTGCTGTCTTCAATATTGACTGTATATGAACATTCTATAGGCTGCATACAAAGGTTACGATGTTTGGTTTGAACATTGACTCTTGCAATTTCTTTCACTTCGGAATAGTAGTCACTACGGATGATGGTATCATTTGGCGACATCTTTGTTTCTACAACAAATTCTTCTATTAAACCCCGTTTTGTATTTCTTAAAACTTTAATACATGTTACGCTCTTCAAGAAGAGCAGACACTCGAACATGTCAAGCTTAAATTCCTCAATGAGTTTATCCATTCGCTCAGTTGAGACGATATTGTTGCTTACATCTGATTTTCTTTGCCGTAACGGCAGTCTAAACATAGTTCCCTGTCCGGAACTATCCATACTCGAAATGAAAGGATAGCCGAGTAACATATCAGGAAATGATTCCTCCACTAATGCAGTGTCACATTTAATACCCGGATTTTCCTTTGTTACATGGTCTTCTAAATAAGTCATTAATGGGTCAAAAATACAAATTTGACCGTCTTTTCCAAGACCTGGACCCTTAGTAAGAAAAGATGGAACATCTGTCAAATGATAAACGGCATTAAAGCCAATACCGTACTGACCTGTCTTTGAAGGATCCTCACGTTTACTTCCTATACCAAGTTTTCTGATACCTTCGAAATCTTTTTCTGTAAAACAGCTATTATTGAAAATACATAAGGCTGGACCTTGCATCTCCTTGTTTCCAAATACCTTATCTGATGGATGATGTAAATAATTCTTAATTAAATGTATTTCTGTTGCGCCTGCGTCATCCGCATTCTGTATAAGTTCTTTCATTATGCTTGAGTCGCATGGATAATCCTCAAGTATTCCATTCAGTCTTGTAACTAAACTTTCATTTTGTCCAAAAGGCATAAAAAAAGCAGTTGACAAGCATTCAACTATCTTCCTTTGCTTTGACTTCACACCCAAAGCTCTCCCTGTATCAGGTGAAACGTTGCCATGTAAAATATGCAGTGTTGCAGACGATTTATAATCGGGGTCATCTATTACGAGTTCGGTTGTAGGCCTAAGATATCCGTCTAAATCTGGGGCAACTATATCTGCTTCATTGTTTTTGAGGCTTTCAAATGTTACTTTTTCTTTACACATACTTTCCCAAAGTGTCTTTAGCAAACAAGTCACGGTATCTATATCTGTACACTTGCATTGGAACCATTTTTTATACATTCGCTGTAATATGGATATTAAGTAAGTAACAGAAAAATGATCTGTCACTCCTAATGCTCTGAACATCTTTTTCTTGTTGTAATCTACCTCCCTCAGGCGATACAGCTCCAGCGGACATTCTTCTTTTACATTGAAAGCCACTTTACAAGGCTTTACAAGTTCTTTTCCGATAAGAATTATCGGTCTTTCCCTCATGTTTACAAACCATTGCATACGGGATATTTCCTTCTCGGATTTGTCAGTGATAATGCGTGCAATGTAGTCATACAGGGATCTAGATATTTTCTCCAAACTGCTGATCTGTTGATCTGGATTCACATACTGATCAGACATCAATAGCAATTGTTGCGAAAGTAAATCTATGGTTAATTCGCATTTTATGCCTAGCACACTAAACAAATCTTCTTTCATGGGACATTTCTTTTTTAGATATGATTCATCTACGAAACTACATACACTACCACAACAGTTGTACAGTGATTGTCGGTACACATAAACAGGCTTTCCGAACAGAATAGTATCTTTATTATCCTTATGTAGTTCACATTTTGAAGTACACATTAATTCTAGTGATGTATCTGCGTTCCAGGTAAAGGTCCAAAGCGTTGGACGGGGCATTACGGGCAGAAGTATGTTACTTCTGATTTTAAATGTTGTATCGTGGTCATTGACTAATTCTTGTAAAACCTCTGACTTCGCACAGTAATTAAGGACTTTACAACATATGTCTCTTGCACAAAATCCACACACTTCTATAATTTCTTCAACACACTTACATCTCTGTATCAACATACCTTCTGGCAGAAATTTATCATTCATTCCAAGGGCAACGAGCTGTGCCAACACAATGTTTTCACAAAATCCATCTGCTTGTCGTGGGAATTTACCATCTGCAATATTAAACATATCTGCTATTTCTGATTTAGGGTTGATCAATTCGTTTGGTCGAAGGAGAATATCATCTGGCTCGGAAGGAATACATTTGGTCTCTTGTAATTTTGCAAATACCCTTTTACTTTTAAGCTGCAACGCATATAAGACGAGCCTGTTTCGTTTGTAACCTCGTGTGTTCCAAAATGCAGAATCAATAGTTTTCAAGAAATGCAGGATAAGCTCCTCTTCTGAAATCATAGCTTCATTAAATATTGATCTGCTGTCAATTTCTGTCTCTGTCAATTCTTTCAAAACTTCACTTGACATTTCTATGACCTTTTTGCCTAATCTCGCCGGGACACAACACAACATCTCAAAAGCCGTGTCTCCAATTGATTTATTGGAACGAACAGATGGATCCAAAAAGATTATTTGATCAACAGAAAGCCATTCTTTGACTCCTTTGAACAATTTCGGTTTTTCAAACAATAGAGTTTTGTAAAAACTGTGCTTGAAGGAAAGTAAATCATTTGTTCCTTTTAACGGCCAGAGAAAACTGTAGCTGTAATTATCCGAACACACTTGGGAAAAGTATATCAAGAGGCCTACATACCCTCGAATCAAAGAATCTTCCATCAAAGCCTGGTTCCACATACAGTTATTGCCTTTTCTTTTATCATCTTCAGTAAAATAAACAAGACCTCTCCTATCAGATGTAACACTAAAACAGCCGTTTATATGAAACATTAAGTCTGTTTTGATCGGAAGTGGAAGAAAACAAAACAAATGTCCTTCTGTATAAAATCCATGGGGGGAATCCTTTATCGGCAGAGGTGTTACACCGTCTGTTTCTGTCACTTGGATAGCTACAGAGGAAAGGGGTATTGCCCCCTTATCTGATACTTTTCTGGATAGTTTGAGGGATTCGTTTGTCCCTAATGACCATGAAACAAACCATTTTGATTCAATTACAAACGGGTATGTCCT
>JAUMHA010035774.1:0-19975 GCA_032359765.1 Saxidomus gigantea
GAATAAATTTGAAACACGATAACATTGTTAAAATAAATATTTTGCCACTTTTGCGTTTCTAAACCTGTTGAGTGTAAGATACAAAACACACGTTCATTTGTGACTACAGCAAGCGTAAATCTTCAAAGAAGCCTTCGATGCGAGTTACTGTAATGGATGTAAAGGTTGCAGCAGCAGCAGCCGGACATGAGATGAGATAAATCTTGTGATTTTGTTGTATCCAGTATTCAATATTCTGCCTTTGGAAATTAATGCCTTTTTGAAAATATACCAATGTCTTTGCATTGCTTCTTTCACCCAGACAACACCCAATGAGATCCGGTATTGTATCTTTAAAAATCGTATTCAAAGATGCACACTGTGAGATCCCTTACACAAATAAAACTTAACCCAGGTTAGTAATTAGATCAATTATAAAAAACACGTATACTAAAAACTACTATGGTACAAAGATGTTAGACAGCGAAGATCGCTGAATTAAGAAGTCTAAAACGTGTAATAAGTCTGACGCTCAGTATTTTAAACACTAGGTTCGAGATTGAGTTGGCGTGCTGCAAGTTGGTTAAAGCAATCAGTTATTAGCATTGTTTGGTAACCGTCATGACCGTTCTAAGGTGTCAATATTTTATTTTATTATATACCTATAAATATTACGTCAAAAATACAGCCTTTATTCAACCATCAAATACGGCCTGACAGAAAAAAATCCGTATTGTATGTACGCGCAATACGGACAGTGCGGCATTATTTGTAAGAGTGCATTCAATTGGCCCTAAAACACATGACGTTAATAACGTCGCTTTTGACTGGATCGTTACTACTTGTTTATACGATGACGTCAATCATGAAATGATGTCGCACACTACGTTTATTTCGCGCTAAAAAGAGTTTTCCTTCATTTTTATGTTAAAATGTGATTTTAATTTAGTCTTTTCGCGCAACCAAGTGTCAAAAGGTATATAATAAAAGGGTTATTAGTATAGTAATGTGATCCATAAGCCGGATTGGCTCTTGTCGAGGTCGGATCAAACTCGTGCTACGCACTCGTATGATCCGAAGCACGACTCGAGCAAATCCGGCATGCTGGATCACGTTACTATACTAATAACCCTATTTTATTATGTGTCTGTTTTGTGTTTTGTTGTGTATTAAATATTTAGATTATTTATATGTTGTGTCTTCTACTTTTTTAAGTGATGACAGCATTAATATTTAAGATTCACTGAGTATCATGAACTTTCGTAAAGTTGGTGAATGCATTCTTCTGTGTTATGGTGTCGTTGTTGCTATTACACTGCTTAAAATGACCAGAAAATGTATGGTCAAGGAAAGTTTTTCAAACACGAAAAATCTTTAGAAAATTAAAATAAGAATAAAGCTGTATATATTTATGTTATACAGCTATAACTTTTGATACACTTGTCTTTTTAATGATACTAAATCATCAGTGAATGTATCATATTAAACGAGAGTTATCATATTGAAGGGTATTTATCACTTTAACTAGTGGCTTAGAAAAAAGGGCTTTCCGCAATTCTTTGAGACATTTTTGAGAAGCAAGGGTCTCTTAGACAGATCTAATGCAAGCTTGAAAATGATGCATCAGTATCTGTTAATGAACAAAATATTTTCCCATTAGGAACCCTAGTTAACCTCTGCATGTCTGCAGTCAAACTAATTATAATTTACCTGTATGTCCTGTAAACAGAGCACTTAAAACCAAACTAACATTGAGTTAAAAATGACATTTTAGCTACCGAATATAATGTAAGGTTAAGTGACATTTAAACTGATAACTTGTCATAAGTTCAATATTTATGTGAATAGATCATTGATTTGAAAGAGGAATCATTAAGTATTCATTGTCCTTTAGTATAACATTTACAACATAATTAATGAACTACTAATGACACGTCCGTGTACATAATACAATTCATTTGTAGTGATTTATAGGGCAGATTGTCCTATACTGTCAAACTGTTTCAAGTTTACATTTTAACAGAGTCCTTCAAAAGAATTCAAATACACTAATTTGGATAGATGCTACTTACAATTGTTACTGAATAAAGGCTTTTACAATTCTTCATTAATGTATCTTAATGAGGTATAAGTGTTTACTCTCTTTTAATTGCTAGAGCATAAATAGTTCATATTTCAACACGCTAAGTTATTTTATTGTTAAGGCATTTTGGTGAAGAATCACACAGCTTGTATTCGTTTAAGCGTTTAATTTATGGGTTATGAAAACCTGAAATTCATAGGAAAAAAACACAAAATTTCAAAAGAAAACGTAGGAACAGTCAAATGTTTAAAATAGCGGTTGAACAATTACCAATTGACTAGCCGATATAGCTAGTGTATGTAAGGAACGCAAACTCTTTGATAAGTTGTCGATATTTTCACACAGGTAGAGATTTAATAAACAATGTTTATATAAACGTTATATCTTTAAAAAATGAAACTACTGCTTATTTCATTATAAGAGGATACATTTCTAAATTGTCAGCTACTTTTAAATATTGTGTAGAGTCGTTTAAGGTTTTTACGATATGACGTGGATAACGTTTTCCCGTAAATTGCACCCTTTTATTGCACCTTTTGTCTCGAAAGTTTGAGCTCAAGGAATCTACTTCTTCATTTTAACTGATGTTGTTATTATTGCACCCTTTATCTTGGAAGTTTGAACTTTATTGATGTGTTTAACACTAACTGAAACTGATGTTGATATCATGGGAAGGAACTTCAAAAGTTTGCCTGATGTTGATCTTTATTCACTATAGAAAGTAAACATTCAAGCATGTTTAAACCTTCAGTTTCACTGAGTCTATTGAGAAATTAAAACGACCGATTATGTGTCGAAGACGAAATGGATCCAACATAAAAATTATCACCTAACACAATCAAACAGAGCATATTCGAAGTATACGACTTAAACAAGGACTATTGCCAAATAGATTTGTGCTTTTACCAACCGTTCGTTATAACTGTTAAGAAGTTGTCTATCATGTCTTTCAAAAGTTTTTATGAGAAGATTTAATGTCCGGATCACCAAATCCAACGATGTATGATGCTTCATCTGTTGATGCATTCGAAAAGATACTCAAACTTTACCCTGACGGCTGCAATCATTGTGTCCTTGCAACCAAAATCAAATCGTAATCAACCTGCACGTGCGGTCTAACAATGATCTACAACGTTCGCTTTGTCACCGGACATATCCCTGTGAACAAATGATAGCACTGTCAAAACGAACGGATGGACAAATCCATATAATAATATCCGCGGGGAAAGCGTTTAAGGGTATTGTACAAATTATTCATATTCTTGTTATTGTAATTACCTGGTTAACTTACAATACCATCAGTTTTGTATTGACAGTGTCAAAGACGTTGACGTGATCTCCAGACCTAACGTACCAATGAGAATACATAGTAACAGCATTGTTGAATGGCTTCCAGGTAAACAAAACTACACAATGAATAATATCAGTGATAGATTTTTAGTTTATAGTAATTTATTTTAGCTCGATTGTGAAGAAAGCTTGGAGCTTATTGAGTCACTCTCGAGTCCGTTTCCTGGACAAACCAGTACTGGTGTCATATGAGGTGGTACGGTCGTGACCTGATAGGTTTTTGCCATGTGTTCCTTAATTGAACGATTGATATTAAAGCAGTTTAACAGTGTGCATGTGGTTAATTAGAAATTTGAAAAACAAAATGAACAATTAGACATGACATTAGGACAAATGCCAGGAGTGAAAGAATATGAGTTATAAAAAAGCACTAAAACACAATTAATAAAAGACATGAAACTCCGAAGAAAGCCAGGAAAGAAGGATTGCAGACTGAATGCATTTATTGTATGTATTGCAGTACATGTAAGTCTAAGTTATTTTGAGATGTGAGCTGATTGTAGTTGAATGCCGTTGCAACATACTTTTTAAATTAATCAGTCAGGTTTGCATCATATTGCTTCAAACTACGTGACTGTTACCTAGTCACTCATTTTCGAGCCGTGATTTTTGTCTATTCGTTCATATAGCTGGGATATTCACTACGAGTTGTGAGAGTAAAGTTACGTACTGGCCTTTGGATACGCAAGTGTGTGACCTCATTATAAGCTCCTGGGCATACACGCCAATGGAGATTAGACTGGGATTTTCTGAGTCGGAAGATGCTATTGTGACGTCAGCTTATCAAGGTATTTATACTTTAATCAAACCAAAACATGACGTTCTATTTGTTTGATTATCTGTATAATATATTTAGGCAACATATCTTAAACATAATTTATCTGAAAAAGTATTTCATACTTCATTTCGATAGCGGTAACACCTGACTAGTGGAGAGTTTAATTGGGTCTTCGCTGTTTCGTCCCGTACCAATCCAAATGTTAAGGACCATGATTTCCCAGACTAAACAATATAGTATACAACCAGCAACAGGTTCTAAATCACAGCTAAATTTTAACTTAAATCAAAATCGTAACTGGTTCTAAATATTTTGATTTAGTTTATGTAATATTATGTCTCATAGTTTAAGAATTATCTATGACTGTTGTACATAGTTCTTCTTCTGTTTTTTATTTATTTGTTATTCATTAGAACATGGGGAATGGGAGCTGATAGGAAAAAGTAACAAGTCTGTGACAACCATCAGAGAGAACCAGCCGTACACACGACTCATATTTACATTGACGTGTCGACGAAGACCTTTGTTCCATATTTTGAATACAATATTTCCTGTCGTTCTAATGGGATTCCTGACGGTAAGGTACCCCACAATGATCTCAAGCAGAAGAAAGTTATCTTCTTGAAATAACAGAACAACAATCTTTTACTTGGGTAGTTCTCTTGATGGCATGCTCTAAAACTTATAGCAAACTGATATTGACGGTGTTTTACAATTAAAGAAATATAAATGTAGTAATTAAAGTCATGCCATAAAATGAAAGAAATACTGTAAATCACGGATTATTTGCAAGAATTTTATATTCGCGTTTTTTCGCGATAGCATTCCTTCGCAAATTCATCATTTCTCTTGTTCAAAGTGTTCCGGAAATCTTCGATATTGTTACAGCAGCGTCAACCAGGAGGATCGCGTGTTCGCCAATTCTTGGTCTTGTGATTGACCCGGAGATCAAAATTCGCGAACTTTTTGTCTCTTGAATTCAAAGTGATTTACATTAGTCGAAATTCAACAATACAATGTACCGTTACAGTAATTGTTTCATTCTTGCTTAGTGAAAATGACAATTCAGTTTCGCCATGGACAATAAAGCAGTACAATGTTAAAAAGATGTGTTTGTGATTTCCAGTTTTTGTAATAGATCAAAGCAGACAAAAACATAAAATTTGTAGACAAGACACGTATTGAATGTTTATGATAGTCGTGCGAGTTAAACGCGTGACTTGTTTGCAGGATAACGCACGATTCAGACCCCAAAAATACTGTTTACGGTATTTTCCAATATATATATAATGCTTCACCTGAACATATTATTGATTGTATCGTTCGAGCGGTCTTCTACCTTAATCAGCCAAATTAAAAGGGGCCCAGTTGATCATAATTGTAGCAAATTTATTCAATGATTTTTTTTGGCAGCAGCCGCACACATTTGATGAATTCATTGCCTGACTGTTATTAAGGCAGATTTAACACGTTGAATATTTTCTTTAAAGGTGACTATCTTTAAGCTTAGTCCAGAATCTGGTGAGAGAGT
Organism: Saxidomus gigantea; assembly: GCA_032359765.1. NCBI lineage: Eukaryota > Metazoa > Mollusca > Bivalvia > Venerida > Veneridae > Saxidomus > Saxidomus gigantea. The sequence continues at coordinate 5,722 of JAUMHA010035774.1, forward strand.
TGGACTTTCGTTGACTATACTTCTGGCGTATGCGGTCTATCTCAGTCTTATATCCGACAGCATACCACAAACGTCATTGTCTGCAAGTCTGTTATGTAAGTTACGTCGTATCCTTACGAAGAAACTTTCTGTTACTAACCTTCTCATTGCCTGAACATACTACATGTAATATAAGATTATATTTATTTTTTGACAATAATGAAGCTTAAAACACGATAGTTGCTTTGAAAACATTTGAGATATCCTTTATATATTATATTAATCTGTTATTGACTCGTAGAAATTTGGGATTATCAATTCTCGACTGGAATAGTAAAAAAAGATTTTTTTTTTTTTACAGATATATGGTTTATCCAATGAAACTGTATAAATTGACTCGTAGAACTTGTTTATCACTGGGGGAAAGGTTGATTATTCTAGAATTATGAATCCGTGACTTTCTTAAAACTTTGATGGTCACTATACATGAATTAATAATGAGGCAACGATATTGTCACAACTATCTTACCCAAAGCTGTCGTTAATCCTTGATCAGATGTCTAGTAAACCTTTAATATGTTCCTGTTGTTTCTGCTACAGCTACATATCTAGCAATAATCCTATTGCTGCAGACTATTGCAGTCCTACTGACCGTTGTTTACCTTGACATGTATTTCACTCCTGACGACAACCCAGTTCCGAAGTGGTTACAAAACATGACATCCTCTTGTCTGACCGTACTTACATGCACGAAATGTAAACGGAAAACTACCAAGGTAGCGGACGTTCCCGGAGACAACAAAAAAGTTATCCATGCAGAAGGAAAAGACATTGAGATAGAAACCGTCTTTGAGAAACAGTTTTTAGACGAATATGAAGTGAGTGATGATGCGAAAATCAGAGATGTTGACAACAAAGAAACGCCTACTGGGAGGCAGTGCAGTTGGAAGGAAATCGCCTTGTTTTGTGATAAGATTACGTTGTATACATACCTTGTGGTGGTTACTGTTTTGACTGTGGTGTTTGTGGTTGTAATGGTCAATCATTATAACAGTGTGTACTCGCGCTACTCAGTTTAGAATGGAGTCACGTATTTCGGTATCTAACATTTTAAGTACGCATCTAAATACCAAACCCATGTAAAAATGCAACATGCACTTGACATACAAGCACACTATACTACTGCTATCGATATCAAACTATTACAGTCCAATGTTTTTTTTATGATATATGTCTCATAAAGAACTACCAAATTATTAAATACATGTAAAACGTGCAACTAACGTGAGACTAAGGTTATTGAATATCTGAATAACTTTAAGATCGTTAATTGGAATCGTGTATCGATAGTGAGAGTTGTTAACTAATGTTACCGCTGTGATTTCGCATGGAAGATTAAATAACTAAATTTATGTTACCGATTTCTATCTGATATAATTGATGCGAAGTATATTGCATCTATTAAGTTATCTTTCAGTTGATGATCTTTGGTAAGATCTGTTAAAATTACACTTTTTGCTAAATGTTTACAATTATAAAAGTTATCTTATAGAATAGTAGTAAGCAATTAGAAGTAAGCTCCAGAGGTACTTGATTTTTAACGACCGATATTTGCTTAAACTAAATTAGACGTATTTGATGATTATAAAATGAATAAAGATTGGTAAAACAAATGACCGATAGTTATAACATTTATAGTGAAAACAATGAAGAACATTCGATTTGTATGAGTAAAAAAGTATTCTGCTTGAACTGGTACAATATTTTTGGCATTTTCCCAAACAAAAAGCAAAAGTGTTTGTTACTACATTTATTTTAAGTTTAGTTGCAGCCCAAATGTACATTACCGATTTCTTTTTAACATTTGTATTATTTCTATATTTTCGATTTATATTAATTTAAAATTTAGTATTTGTCAAATTACAGTTATAAAAGTCGCATTGTCGTGTCATTGATTGTATTTACACTTTTGCTGTCAGGAAAGTGTTTGACCCAGTGTTTACTTCATTTGACCTTTTGCATAGCCACCGACATGTATTGTAGCACGGACCTATGTGTATATAGATCCGTGATTGTGGTCGGAGCTAAAGTGCTTTCTTTTAAGAGCGAACTCTTAATGAATTAAGTGATTTCAGTAGGTAGTTTTAATAAAAAAGAAAGACGATTATTTGAAAATCTGAGCGATTCGATTGGTGGGTAAATGGGGTTAAACACTAAATACGTAAAGCTGCGGATTGTGTGAGAATATCGGACAAAGACTAATAACGAAAATATACTGTAATGACATTTTATTAATGCAAAAGAGGCTCAGAGTAATAGCAAGACATTGAACTTTGATATATGCAAGTACAGTTTCAGTCAACAGAGTGTTTAAGATGAACTCTTGGCTGACGTTTGCCATCGGCCAACACTGCAAACGCTATAGAAAACGATCATTTTAATTCATTTGAAGAGATTAATTAAATAAATAAGGAAAAACCTACACTCAAGCCAGTTTGAAAGACCACCTTTAAATAACGAACAACGAGGGTAAAATCTTTTGTTGTTCTTCTCCGCCGAAACACTTCTAAATAAAGACCACCTGTCAGCAAACCCTGTCATAGCTATTCCCCATCAGTGGTCTTTGTTCACAGGTTTTACTGTATATAAAAAATAAGAATAAAATTAGAGAAAACAACGCTTGTGAAATCCGGTAAAAGTGTAAATGCATGCACCAATTATAATAATTAAATGCATTTCCACAGGTCAGGTTGATATCGTAAATTGAAATTCAAGCAAACTTAAAGTCCTACTACATGAATTTTTAACCAAACCTGCATTTGTGTCAAAACCTCTAAGACTCTCTTTTACATTTAATAAGTATATAGCTAACCATTCATGTTTAATATTTCTCTTTAGATATTTCATAGGAACTATCTGTATCGTAAACGTTTTGTACATGCTCTTTTGCGCTAATATATAATTCCATTTTGCATATATATTCATAAACCTAGTCCTTACTAGGTTTCAATAACCCGGACATAACTCGAATCATTACCATGACACAAATGTTCGTGATTGTTTAAGAATTTCCTATCAAAACCATTGTAACAAAATAAAGCGATATAAGTTAAAACCCTAATTAGGTTCGTGTGGCATGGATAATTCTCTTTCGTGTAATCGGATTATTCAAATCTTGGATTTAAGTAAGAGTTAAACGCTTCGTGCAACCGGGCGTGAGATATGTTAAAATTACACATTTTGATAAATTGTCAACGTTTCTAACACAAGCGGCTGCTTTTCCTATATAAAAATATACGGAAAAGCCTGTTATTAAAATACAGCACGTTTTTCCAAGGATGACGTGCCGTAAGTAACGTAACGATGTGACGTATGTAAACAATCGCGTCCGATCATATTTCGCGTTTTAAGGTTACAATGATGTACTACTACATAGTTTTCAAAGAAAATCACGTGCAAGAATCGAAATAATAAATTGTTCCATATATTTTATCGTTGAATAAAATACAGCCAGTAGTTAACTACGCATCCAAACTCCTGACTATATTTTATTCAACGATAAAATACAGGGAGACATTTATCATTTCTAATTCAAAGAGTGTAACAAATCCTTCATTACAAATGTCAATTTAAAGTCGTTTATTCCGAAACATCGTCATTATATCAATTTACTATAGAAGTGTCTTGCTGTATTCGAAAGACTTTTAAACTTGAGACAGTTATAGGTTAGACACGTCGCACGAAACTCGACCTACGTCAAATATTCAAACGCTGCTGCCGTGTACTCGATTTCATATTATATGTGTTATCTTTACACACACATTTTTCATATCAATATAACGCAAGCACAATGCGCTTTACAATGCTGTAAACTTTCATCAAAAATATTTCTCCGTGGAAGTATCATTAACAAAACACGTGTAAATATATATAAATGCGTACGTCACAGCACTGCGTCTTGACACAATTCACTTTGAGCGCATCTACTAAATTCGATCCTGTACATTATCAACGTGCAGAAATACGCTAAACGTCACCATAATAACCAGTAAAAGTAAATGCATCATACAAATGTTCCAGAGCGTCCTTCGGCCATCAAAATAATATAATACGATATAAAGAATCAGTTCACTATGTTAACGGAAAATGTGTCACACACTTGAAAAATGTTCAAACTGTGCATTTCCAAGTTAATTTAAGACATTTCTAACGGTTTGGTTATACCAGTAATTATATAATAATTTTGAAATAACGTTTTAATTATAATTAACAAACGGATATTTACAACTTGCATTCAGTTCACACAAAATCTCTTTTCTGCTTGGTTATTTCTGCCCAAGCGCCCGCTTTTCATAACCCGATGAAGCAGGTAAGCATAGCTTCCCATTTATATTCATGACGTGCTACTTTTTCAAACAAAAACACTTTGAGAAGTAATAAGGAAGAGTGTATCTGCGACATAAACTAACGGAATCATTTAATTTCCTTTCTACATGTAGTAATCCAGCCATAATTTTGTACATGAAGACTTCGTTCCAGGAGCTGACTGCTGTCCGCCATTATGCCAATGAGTAGTTATGACAACTAAATTAATAAGCGACGAAATATTAAAATAAAATCCGAATTAGTGATCACTAGATAATATAAACGAATGTCAACTAAAGAAACAATTTAATTATGAGTAAGTTTTAATTATAAAACATGTATGAGTTCTTTCTGCATTTCATCGAGATATGAACTATCAGAAGTTTTACACCTTCAGTGCTTATGCAAATTAGATGTAAAACTTCTGACAGTTCATACATTTTGTACCTCGATGAAATGCAGAAAAAACTCATTCAATTCTTAATTAAATATTTGTAACATTTTATTTACTGTAATGAACAGATTTCGTGGAGTGTTCGTTTTCTGAACACATACGTAAAAATAACGTTTCGTATAAGTGTGTAGTTCTGTTTTAAGACTAAAAAGAAAGATATGCATATAATGATAGCTTAGTCTTTGAAATCGGTCAGTAATTTAACAAACGGCGTGATCTTTATTTTGTCCAATGTTTTGTCACACGTGCCAAAATTAAATTTTGATCCCGTATTTCTTCACTCGTTACAGACTATTGCGTAATATTGTTTCCAGTGTCTAAAATGTTTCTCTCGACATTTAAATTTTATACTGAACTATAATGCGTATACACATTAAATTTTAATACTGTAACGTATTATTTATACTCTATATGATTATGTTCAACGGGCTTTTAACGGCGTTAACTTCAAGGGTCTTTTGCGTGGCGTCAGTTTCGTGCGATGTGTCTAAAGCAACCATTGTGAATGTGAGAAACCAAAATCAAGCTTAAACCGCCTCGATAGCCTAGTGGTAGAGCGTCCGCTTCGAGTGCGGGATGTCATGGTTTCGTTCTCTGACTGCGTCATACCAATGACGTAACATCTTGTACCAGTAGCTTCCATGCTTTGTTGTCAGCATTAAAAGCGAAACTGGCTTATCTTCTCTCATTCCCTCACAGCGATAGATACCAATAGGAATGAGGTGTCGAGAGTTGTTAATATAAGTTGTATAACTTGTTTCACAATTTAGTAAAAACTAAACAAAACACAACTTTACAATTTGCAATGAGCTGTGAGGACGTCAGCGAGAGGCCTATTAATATCCCCCTTGCGAATACGACTTTCAACAACATTGTCTTTAGTTTAAATATATTTATTAGGCAATTCACGTAGAAGCAAGTCAGTTTAAAAAATCATTACACTCGTGAGATACTGAGAGTCGGTGAATCTTTTTTTCATCGCTGCCTCCTATTTAAACACTGAGGCACATTGGCATCAGTTTATTGGCCTAAGGACAAACCTCTAGCTTAGGCTGGGATTCGAACCTGGGACCTCGCGTTCCGGAGGCGAACACCCTAACCGCTGACCTATCGAGGCCCAAAACTATACTAGACTAAAGTAGCAAGCCAAAATAATACATACATTAAAATTAAGACGAGTGAATAAAACCAAAAGGCTTAAAGCTAACTTAAGGTTCTTTCCACCACACACTAATTATCGATGTTCGAGGTTATATTATTTCTCTTACGCAATTACAACGAATTGGCTGAGACAATTATGGAAAACAAAAGTACGCTGTAATTAAGTCGATTACATAATAAGTTTAGTAGGAGAATATCAGTACATTAATGTAGAAAGAGAACAATAAAAGAGTTATGAGTTAAAGTAATTAGAGTTGGTTGTTTTGTAAATCACACGCCGCGTAACGCAGCGACACGCGGCACCACGCGGCGGAACTCGTTGTCGTGCTTGATTGCTGTTTTGTCTTTCAGATGCGGCAATTGAATTCCTCGTACAATTTATGCATACCGCGTTATGCGTTCGATTTCCCGCCGCAACTCCATGCTTTCAGAGGTTTCTCCTGGGTATTTTGAAGATATTTTTCTATTTTCATTATAAGAAAGGGATGGCATTGACTTTCCTGAACTGACACATGATATCGTTATAGCTTTGTATTTGTCTTGAAACAGTGTGTTTCTTATATTCAGTGTAACCTCTTATAAAAATTTCGAGCTACCGATTTCTTTACTTTGCCATCTATTATTTTATTTATTTTGTTTATCTTGATTAAAATCTAAAACTTTGTCGAATGGAAATGTTCTAAATTTCATCGCTCTTCAACAGTTTCAAGAAGAAACGCAAGACTTCATTCTAATGTTTCTATTTTATTTGCCTTTATTCACATGTGGTCAAATTAAGATTGCTGTGTAACTTCACAGTTTTGTTTTCTATTTGTATACTGAACACCCGTCAAAACTGCAACTTTTTTTTAGTTAATCATAGAGTTAAAGCAGTGTGTCTATCTCATTATATGCAAAATTGCAAAAATTTACAAAATTTATGGTCTTCGTAATTAACTTGCTAAATAATACTAAGTAATGGTAGAACATATGGTGCTCTTGAATTTTCAAAATTACACTTTTGCAAATACGACAAACTAACCGTCAAATGCCAGGTTGGGTTTTTAAAGTTGTTAAGTATATATGGTTTGTGTTGCTGTAACTGCTATATATAATGTAAGCTTTCTAACATATTTTCAGGAACCGTCGTACACCATGTATGTTGCACGTACACGCCGCAGTTGGAATATGAGCTACGACAATCATTATTCTCAGATTACGAAGTGCAACAGAGACCAGCATTTACAATTTCTGTATCGACATCCCTTAAGCTTATCTCTTTGAATTACCTAGTAAGTTGACTTTAACTTTTTTCCGGCTTAATTTGTAGAAAGGACTTGTCCTTTTTTAAAGTGAGCTAGTGTTAAACGGTCTCTATCTGAATAACAAATATATACTACAGATCTGTGAAAGGTCAAGAAGTCCGGCAGTTAAACACATTTAGATTTACATAACGCGTTGAACTTAGTTTTAATAATACCTTGATAGATTCTTTGTAAACATACGTTAGTTTAGAAACACTTTATTGGATTGCAGGTAATTTGTTATCAACAAAAGACATGTTCAATTGAATATGTAGCGATTATAATTCTTACAACTTAGATTAAAATACATTAAACATTAGTCTTTCTTTTCTATTTCAGGACATTAAAGAACAAACTATGTCAGTGACTGGTTACTTCTATTTTGTAAGCATACCCTCAAGACAAAACTAAAAATATTTAGTGCACCTTCTTTTAGTTTCATTTTCGTAAAATTCTTATTTATGATTTATGATAGAGTTACTGATCCCGCCTTACTTTCGTCAATACCTTTGTCAATGACCACAAAATAGTCCAGCGTTAACATTCGTTACATTTAAAAAAAGATATGTAGTATATTTGGTACCTAAAAGTATATTGTATATTTCAATGGTATGTCGCTTAGAAGTCAAAGTAACTTTTTGCCAATATTCCTGACATTTTAATGTTGGCAGATATAGGTTTGGATTGCCAAGGAACGACCTCTCTGGCTAGATATTGTTGAACATATCTTTATATAGAAGTCACATGTATTAAATTTTGTTGTAAAGTGTTCTCAGGTTGTAAGTACACGTATAGAGAAAAACCATTGTTGCCGATAAAAATCTGTACTTATTAATAAAAAGCGATGTCCCGTCTATCTAAAATTCCATTATAAGTACGTGAGATTAAAGGCAGTAATATCCTGCGAAACTGATCCATATGATGGTGGATTAGTAATACGTCACAATACTTTATTTATATATTACGTAGAATGAGCCTACCTACCGGTACCCAAGCATGACTCAGGTAGAGGAGAGATAGGGATACATGTCAACGGAGCAAATTTGGTTTATAATCATAAAGTTTTAACTGGATATACCCTCTATGAGATAAACTGTCAGAATATCCTTTCGTGTTTCCGACCGTTAATTAATTTTATTCAATACTTTTACAATATTCGCCCAACTTTATTTGTACGCTTAATGTTTCACCAATTGCTTTTGTTTAATGGTTTGTAAAAGAATCTGATAGTGTTTTGAAGTTTGACGCTGAAGTGCATGAGGAGCAATCAAAACTGCGTACAAACGAAACCTTGTCACGAACCGAACCTTACAATGATTAAATGTAATTCAAAAATAATACAAAGGAAATTGGTGACATGACAATTACTGCTGTCAACATTTTTTCTATCAACCGGCGTTGCTTTATAAATTGGTTAATGTCCATTTGTGTTGAACATAATGTGAAGTATCGGGTATTTTGATATACATTGTACATATCACGATTATATTGTGCTCTGATCGTTGGGAAAGATTTGTCAATAACATCTTACCAGGGTGCTTATTTGTAGTTTATACTAATTTATTTTATCTCGATTGTGCTTATTTAAAGGTTAGTATAATGATATGACTAACCAATATCATTGTCACGTCGTGCGTTTACATAAAAGACAATTGTATAAATAAGAGTTATGCGAAAGTTCTTTTGTATGAAGAGTGATCTATCATGATATACATATGCAGGACTGAGTATATATTTTGCAATACTTAAATCTTTACAAATTACATCTTGCGTCAAGATTATAATAATATTGATATTAAGTGTCATATCTATCTTTCTTTAGATTGTTTAAACTCCCGGCCGAACTTAGGATTTCTCCTTGGAAGAACTTGCCAAGATTCCTGCCAGGCGCAGGTTGAAACGACAGATGCAGATACAAGGGAATCCGAGTACCAGACCATAGCTCTTTTTACAAATAGACATATTAATTTTTTACGTGCCCTGTGTATAGCACCGATACACGTGAAATTACCTCTGGGTTTCTAACCAGTTCATCTTAAGATGGGTGGGAAACACTCAAAATAGTTTCTGAAATAACAATAACCAGTGCCCCGGCAGGGATTTCCAGAGTGTTAACCACTCGACCATCGCGCTACCTTCATATATATCGCTTAAGTCTTTGAAATAAAGAAACCACTGTCATTTAGATGATTTGGAACGTAATAACATGTCCTGAAGAAAATACAGGAAATGACAAGTATAACAACAAAAATAACAGTAACACATATGCATTATATAGATCTATAGTTTCAATAAAATCTTTTTACATTCAATATACATAAAAGATAGAAAACAAAAAAATATTCCGTACAAACATTTGACAATATATTCCTAATTCTAGTTCTTTCCCGTGTCAGTATCAATGGTGGATTAAAATTGCGTATAATTGAATTTGACTGATGATCTTGATATATAAACACGTATTTATTTACAATCATTTTTTGTCATTTTGTTCCCGCTGTAGAGCTGGGCTGATGAAAGACTGAACTGGGATCTGAACATAAATTACATGTCAATACGGTTCTTATACTGTACAGAAAAGTATGTCTGGGTACCGCCAATCTTACTGGAAAACTCAGTACCTTCATTTTTGAAAAGTTTCCTTAGTGTTATCGAAAGCTATATGTATCAAAGAATTGAAACAGTGTTTGTATTTTTTTCATTGCTTTAGAGCTTACGTCATGTGATGAGATTATTGTTGAGTAGAGCGCACTACAGATAATTCTTATTAAAAATCCATATCACCATTTTTCCGCGGGGAAAGCGTTTAAGGGCATTATGTACTTTTTCCCTATTTTTGCTATTGTACTTACCTAATAAACATAAAACACCATCTGTTTTGTATTGACAGTGTCGAAGACGTTGACGTGATCTCCAGGCCTAACGTACCAATGAGAATACATAAAAACAGCATTGTTGAATGGCTGCCAGGTAAGAGGTCTCATCCACAAATTCAAGCAGACATATTTACTCTTATGGACGGACCTTTATAAAATTTGCTTCAAATCAAAAGACTGCCAGGTAAACAAAACTACACAATGAATATTGTGAGTGATAGGTTTTCGCCTTGTACATCTTTGAAATGATCGTCTGATATCAAAAAGTTTGACGGTGCGAATGTGGATAATTAGACATTAGAAAAACAAGTTGAACAATTAAACATGACAATAGGACTACACCCGGAATAGTAACAACATTGTTGAATGGTTGCCAGGTAAACACAACTACACAATGAATAATATAAGTGATGGGGTTTCGCCTTGTACATCTTTGAAACGATTGATATAAAAGCAGTTTGACAGTGTGAGTGTGGCTAAGTAGAGATTTGAAAAAAAAACAAGTTGAACAATTAAACATGGCAATAGGACGAATGCCTGGAATGAAATAATATGTCTAGTAAAAATTGTAAAAAGCCATAAAACTCAAACAAGTAATGGCATGCGACTCCGAAGAAAGCCAGGAAAAAGGGATTGCAGACTGAATGCATTTAGTGTATGTATTGCAGAACTTGTAAGTCTAAGTTATCGTAGGATGTGTTTGTTGAATTCCGTTCAAACAATATTTCTTCCTTTATTCTGTCAGATTTATACCATTGTTGTTAATCACGTGACTATTACATAGTCACTCGATTTCGAGCAGTGATGTTTGTCAGTTTCTTTACAAAGCTGGGATATTCACCACGAGTTGTGAGAGTAAAGTAACATACTGGCCTTTGGATACGCAAGAATGTGACCTCATTATCACCTCCTGGGCATACACATCCTTGGAAATTATATTGGGATTTTCTGAGTCAGAAGGTGCCATTGTGACGTCAGCCTATCAAGGTATTTGTCATGATGTTCTATTTGTTCGATCCTCTCTATACCGTAATATTTTAAGGCAACTTGTCTTAAAAATGATTGATTTGAAAATGTACATGTTATGAGGAGTATCATTGTTCATTTCGAGAGCGGCAACACCTGGCTAGTGCAGAGCTTAATTAGGTATCCCCTGTTTCGTACCGTTCCAATCAAATGATAAGGACTACGATTTCCCAGATAAAAATAAAGTATACAGCTCAATTTTACGTCAAGTCAAAATTTTAGAAACTGGTTCTAAATACTGTGATTCAGTTTATACAATATTATCTGTAACACAGGGACACATAGATTTCTGTATTACTCTTGTACATAGTTCTTCTTCTGTTTTATTTAGAACATGGGGAATGGGAGCTGATAGGAAAAAGTAACAAGTCAGAGACAATCACCAGAGAGAGTCAGCTGTACACACGACTCATATTTACATTGACGTTTCGGCGAAGACCTTTATTCCATATTTTGAATACAATATTTCCTGTCGTTCTAATGGGATTCCTGACGGTAAGGCACCTCACAATGATCTCAAGCAGAAGAAAGTTATCTTCTGGTACTAATAGAACAACCATCTTTTACTTAGGTAGTATCTTGATGACATGCTATCAAACACATAATAAACTGATAATGACGGTGTTTCATAATTAAGGCAAAACAGATGTAGTAATTGAAGTCATACCATGAAAATAAAGAGATTCTGTAAATCATGAAATATTCGCGATCATTTTATTTGCGTGTTTTGTTTTTGCGATATCTCATTATGTCGCTAATTCAAGGTTTACCGAAAATCATCGAAATTTTTACAACAGCGTCAACAAGCTGGATCGCTTCATATTTGAAGAACAGTACTTGCTTAGTGAACATGATAATTCAGTTTCACCTAGTACAATTCTAAATAAGTACAATGTTCCCCTTAAAAAAGAAGTGTTCATGATTTCCACATTTTGAAATATTTTAAAGCAGATTTAAACATATGTAGACTAGGCACACTTATTGAATGTTCATGATACTCGTGCGCGTTAAAACCGTGACATGTTTGCTAAACAACATGCACTTCAGACGCAAAAGTATATACTGTATGCACTAGGCTCCAATATTTATAATGCTACAACTGAACGTATTTTGGTGGTTGCATCGTTCGAGCGGTCTTCTACCTTAATCAGCCAAAATAAAAGGGGCCCAGTTGCAATTTGTATAGCAAATATATATTATGTTTTGTTGCAGCAGCCGCATTTGATAAATCTATTGGCTGATTGCTAAAAGGGACACACCCTATAACTGATGTCAAACTAAATAACCTCCAAAACGTAAATAATTTAGCTATGCATTACCAGTTATATTCGATAAAATCAGCAGTTTAAAATATACTACAGTACCGTTAACCATTCAATAATCTATGTAGAGTTGTTGTTGTACAATTTATGGGTTGATGCGATTTATTACATACAGCCTCTCTATTGATTCATTGTGGTAAAATGAGGCATTTTCTTTGAAATTGTATTTATTTATCATTTTACATTCATTGAACACATAAAATATGTTTCTAGAATATAATCTGCCAGATTTAGGGAGTGCCTCTTTAAGGCAGATTTAACAGTAATCTTATATGCGTGAAACATTTTCCTTTCAGGTTACTCTTTTCAAGCTTAGTCCAGAATCAGAGAGTTGGACTTTCGTTGACTATTCTGCTGGCGTATGCGGTCTACCTTAGTCTTATATCCGACAGCATACCACAAACGTCATTGTCTGCTAGTTTGTTGTGTAAGTTATGCCATGCCCTTACGAAGAAACTTTCCATTAAATAACCGTTTCTCTTTTCCTGAACTTACTACATGTTCTAAAATGTGTGTGATATAAGATAATATTGGCCATATTTATTTGTTTGACAATAATGCAGCTTTAAAAACTAAAGTTGTTTTTGGAAATTATTAAGAAATGAGTTATACTGAGCGATTTCTTTAACTAAAAGGTAAAATCTAAAGTATACAGATATGTTTGATTTTCGATTTTTGATAAGGATAGTCAAAATGTTTGGTAGAGATAAATATATATATATATATTCAATGAAATTGTGGCACTGATTCGTATTATTTGTTTATTTATTAGTCTAGAAGTGTAAATCCGTGGTATATGTCTTTCTTTAGACTATGCTAGTCACTTTATATCTGTTTTGATAAAGCTTCGATGCTGTCACAGCTATTTGATTCAAAGTTGTCATTGATCCTTCACCAGATGTCTAGTATATCTTTAATATGTTCCTGTTGTTTCTTTTACAGCTACATATCTAGCAACGACCCTGTTGCTGCAGACTATTGCAGTCCTACTGACCGTTATCTACCTTGATGTATTTGACGCCTGACGACGAACCAGTTCCAAACTGGTTACAAATCATAATGGCATCCTCTTGTAAACGGAAAACCACGAAGGTAGCGGACGCATCCGAAGACAACAAAGACGTTATAATTACGACAGTGAGAGACATTGAGATCGATGAAACAGAAATCAGAGATGACGAGAACAAAGAAATGCCTACTAGGAGGAATCAGTGCAGTTGGAAGGAGATTGCCTTGTTTTGTGATAAGATTACGTTGTATACATACCTTGTGATTGTTACTGTTTTGACTGTGGTTTTTGTAGCTGTGATGGCCAATCATTATAACAGTGTGTACTCGAGGTATTCGGTTTAGGATTAAGAAAATTATTTCACTATTTAAGTGCGCATATAAATACCCAACCTATGTTTTAATACAAGATGCCGTAGTAACACAAACACACTTTACCTCTAATATCAAGCTAGTATATTGCAATGTTTGTTCTGATGTTTGAAGCAAATACTAACTACATACTAAATATTTAGAACAATACAATAAAATAAACACACAAAAAACAGGTTGCACCTAATGTTATCGACTCGAATTTGTATTATAAGAAAATGTATGTAGGGTTAACGCACGTTTTTTCGTGTCATAAACATCTGCTGAACCGCGAGGGATGGATGGTGCCCGAGCCCGATAACAAATTCATAGGGTTTCTTTCAGGGCCATGCATTTCATAAGTCTTTAATCGATCCAATTATCAATTGGAGCAAATAAAGTTTACGAAACAGTAATGGTTTATGAATA
>JAUMHA010035885.1:0-19972 GCA_032359765.1 Saxidomus gigantea
GTTCTTATTGAATTTCTGCTTCGTCTCTATAGCAAATAGGCTGATCATGATCTGCACGGGTCGCAAAGGCAGATTCACTTGCTACCATCATTGTAATGGTTAACTTGCTCGGTATACGGGATTTATTTTCTATTGCCAAACAATCTACGTTATTTCTACGCTTAAGCAGGTCGTGTAAATTGCTTAATAGTATTCGTCCCAGGAGCACAATTACCAGTAGCTCTTATTTTACACAAAAAGATGTCCTACCGACGGAAATGACCTTTATCAAAAACATTCCTTACATAGCTTTTTAAATCGATAAGTACATGTTAGAAATATAGATATATAACAGTATTCAATGATATTACAAAACATAAGAAAGGCTTTCTGGCAACTCTTTTTCATGATCGAACGACTTGAATGCGAAATAAAGTCATATGTCAACATCGTTTCAGAGTGAACAGAACATGGTTCCATCCTTATCCAATATCCAATCAGTAAATTTATGTTTCAATATCACTAAATTCAGAGTGATCCTGGGATTTGAGTTAAAAATGATTTAGATAAAATTTCGAGTTCAGTCTTGGAGCCTCAGATACTTGAGTGCTCTATAAAAGATTCCGAGATATTTTCTGAAGAAAAGGAATAGCTTTTGGATTCCAGACACTATTCTTGAAATTTCATTAGACCCAGCCTTAAGCGCAATTTGCAGACGACAATCCCTGCTGTACAAATATAGAAAGCGGTTAAGACTGCTGCAGGTTATGTGAAAAGGCAAACAGAAGCTATCTTTACAAGGCAATGAACTACTACTTTCACTGAAATTAACAAAAAAAAATTCTAAAATATGACGGGTTGTTCTAATAGAAGTATTCAGTAAACAAATCCAACCAGAGAGTCCTGTGACTTTCATAAATCGTTAGAGAATATAATAAATTTTGGTCTTTATTGAAATCCGTCTGATAAGAAAGGCTTCTTTTGATTAAGTGAGTACGTTTCCGTTCTGTTCTGTTCTGTTCTGGATAATCGTGAGGAGTCATGGAATGCTGCTTTGTTATACAACTTACATCTGTCTAAAAAGGTCAACAGTGTCTCAACACTAACAGCACATAATACATGTATTAAAACACCTGAAATAAAAAAAAAATGAAATCCAATAAAAACACCTCAGTCATTTAGTCTGGCTCATTAATGCCCAACAACTCTGGATATTGAAGAATGGGAACTTAACTTTGTAACTAAAAAATTCCAAAGTGGGCTCGAACTTGAAAATGAATGTATCTTTTTGTAGGAACTGAAGGAACTGGCAGCCCTGGCTTACCGTGACACTACCGCCGAGAACCGCGAGTTCTGGAAGAGTGAGCTGGCACAGGCCATCCGTGATATCCAAACGGAGTACGACATGAAGGTGGATCAGATAAGAGGCGACATGGAAGGCTTCTACAACCTCAAGGTAGGCATTGACCATTCCCCCCGCGTAATAACTTATGCGTGGACCTGTCCCTTATTTTAGTTATAGGCAGCTCCATTAGTTGTTAAAATGGTACTCACAATTCACGACTGAATTTAAAATGGAATTACAGATGTGCAGTCTGATCATGATCTGCAATGGTCTTAAAAGTATGATTACAGCAAAGTAAAAGTCCATGGATTTTTTATTTCTGGTCCATACCAGTTAAAGTTCTATAACAGTGAAAGAAGTGTGACTTACACGATCTACTCGGCATTCATCGTTGAATTTTAAGACGGATTACATTGTAACAGTAATTCGGTTAGAAAACTTCAGTCACAGAAAAAAATAGTTCTGCCGTTTTGACGTTTGCTGTATTATTTTACCCAAACTAACTGACATGTTGTACAACAATAAATTTATTAATACAAAATCGTATTTGACTGGTGATTTTGTGTTCTGAAAATATTTGTCAAATTATAATCAGCCATGTATCCCATGGTGATAGAAATGCACGAGTGTCGGCAAAGTAAAAATTGATTTTGGCTGTTTTCCTACTGGTTTGAATTTTTAATCTTCTGTTGCTATGGGAAATCAATGACAAATCTTTTCATATAGTTTGCAAATGCTAAGAGCTCTGCGATACTGTTGACATTTGCTCAAGACGTGAAACGCAAATTGATTTACTATCTGTTTCTCAGAATTTTGTGAACAGAAACACATCATGACATAGTAGTTGCTTTTTAGCAAATGCTATGCGGATCACGTTGTTAGTATGTAAATTATTATGGAACGCCAAATCCGTCTGAACGAAAATCTTTTCTGTTTTGCAATAGATCCAAGAATTCAGAACTGGCGCAACCAAGCAGAACATGGAAGTGACGCACGTGCGCGAAGAGAACAAGAAACTGACCAAGCAGATGTCAGATATGAGAGGAAAGCTTGCCGACCTGGAAGCTAGAGTAAGTAGATCTAGAACTGAAATACAGTAAAAGGTTGTTTATCAGTCAATCAATGACTGCAATGAAAATGACCAGTTAAACTATGTGACTGCTATATACAGCTGTTTTCCTGTAAATGAGGTAATGTTCGGGATGATTTAATTTTTTCGCTATTTTCGCAAAATTTCCAAATAAGCTGATTTAATAATCTCGCAAAAGATTTATTTTACATAGATTCATTACTAGAGAATGCTCTTTTCGCGAATTTAATTTAATTATAATTTTGCGAATAGTCTGTTTGCGAAACATATGCGAAATTTTATTCCCGCAAAAATTACACATTTTACAGTAATTGATATTGTCAATTAGTATACATCAGTATTGACTGCGTTATGCAGGTGGATGTTTATTTCAAAAGACCACTCGCACATGTTCAACTGAACAGCGTAGCCCCTTTAGAAGACCCAATTGTCTCAACCAATTTACGTTTTTCTTAAGGAAAGTTGTTGCATAAATGAGGCTTAATAAGTTCGGATTTGCTCCGCCATGAAACAAAAGAAAGGTTTCGAACTTTGATAGTGTCGAACAGAAGTTTTTCTGTAATATGTGCCTGTTTATAAATTACTGCTACACGCATCAAGTCACAACTATAATAAGAAACAATCAAGGCACGATCTGGTTACACGATTTAAATTTATTGACATCTAAACTTAGAACCAAACCAACAAAGACTCACGCCTAACCAATGCATTATTCATTCTATTCCAGAAAGAAATCGATATTGTTCATGAATTGAATTTCAACATTTATACAAAGTGGCTGATTCTTTTTCCAGACAGCCTGTTTTTATTGCAAATGGAGAGTTACGCTTTTAGTTGATTCTGATCTTGGTTTCAAATGTAGCTATTTTTCCAGGATTTCTGAATTCTTACAGACAGTATCTGTTAAGGTCACGCGCTGATATTGAAATAAATCGGACAAGTAACAGGTTCTTGTTTTAGAAACTACAAGCAAAAAACAAATATCTTGCTTCACAAATCTTTTATTTATATCGTTTGCACAATTCAACACCATGACATGAAGGCATAAAAATAACTTCAAAGACAGAAAACACTTTGCCTGTTTATCGATTCAAGATAGATTTAATGTTCCTTATCAGTTGTCCACTATTAGACTTCTCAATAAACACAACAGATGTCGTTCTGAATTGTTTCTCTCTAGAGTGATTGCTCTGGTCGTTTCAAAATGCCGAGTTTCTCTTGTTGCTCTTATGGAACAAATTTTATTCAGTTTTGTTATGTCGATATAAAAGTAACACATGTATTTGCCAAACAGTTACTTTCCAAAAGTTTCGTTTTGTCTCTGTGAATAATATTTTGGCTGATAGGAAATTAAGTTTATGATCCAGTCGACCGTCGTGTCTTTTAAACCATAGATATATGACGTCCACCAATGACATGAGGCTTTTTGACTTAAGAGAAATTTCAGGCTCCTTTAACGTGTACCCAAGCAGTCGAAGATGAAACAAATCTATATATAGAAAATGATTGGTCTTTATAATAGCGTGTTCATGGAGTGTATTCCATTGACCGAGTAACAAAATCCTTGTAAATCCATTTCTAAGATTGCATTCCGTTTATCGAGTAACAAATTCCTCATGAATTATTATCCTAGAACTTATTCGAATCCATTTAATTACATCATCCATGTAACTATTGTTTCAAGATTTCATTCTATACATAGAGTAACAAAGTCCTTGAAACTTATATGCCCAGAATGCATTATATACACTTAGTAACAAAATTATTGTAAATTATTTTCCCAGAATGCACAGCTAGAGAAGCAGTACACTGAAATATTGCGCGAGCTTGAAAGTAAGGATACAGATCACATGATGGAGACGACACAGCTGAGAGAAGAGATCTCCAAACTGCGCACCGAGATGGAGGGCATCCTGACCGAGCTTCAGACACTCATGGACGCCAAACTGTCACTGGAACTCGAGATCTGCGCTTACAGAAAACTACTGGAAAACGAAGAAAACAGGTCGGTTAGAAGAATTGAAGAATCGAAGTCCGTGTCTCGCGATAACCCTGTAGAAAGTAAAGAAACCGTTAAAGATGAATCGAAAGATAGCAAGGAATCGGCTGAGCCCGATAAAGAGGCGAAATAATTAACGCACTTAATAGGTTTTTATTGTAATTTTAGTCAGGCTATTCAAATTTTACGATGTGTGCGCTTGCATTCGCAATAAATCTCCCAAATATCGTTGACGTAAACTCGTATGGCTTTATATATAGGGTACACAATTCGGAATTTGTTTGAATTTTTATGACAAAAATGCTGACGAGAATTAAAACAGTGTACTAGAGTCGATCAGAGTGTTTCAGTCATAAATTACATGTTTTAAACTCAAACAAATAACAAATGTATGAAAAGTGTTATTATTAAAAATGTAGGAAGCACTTGATGGACACGTCATATTATGTGTTCGGTTTTAAATGTGTATGAAATACACAGTTGCTGAAACCTACAGTATAATTTACTTAGATTAAGCGATTGCTTCATACATATAAACACAGAAAGTATAAATAAAAGAATGTGATATATTGCCTTCATAGGTCATTTTATTAAATGGTTTCTAGAGTCGGTAATAGATTTTATCGCAATTTGTCTGGATCCTGATCGATTTTGGTACATTGTTTCACTAAATGTGATATAGTCGCGGTCCATTGTGTCTTCAGTGTTGTAAATGTACTGTCAAGTTATTAAATAACTATCATATTATTCTCCTGAATTTGTAAAAATGCCATTATCGTTACCGTCAATAATGAAAGTGAACTTCTATAATTTCACTGCTGACCCCGAATCGCACTTCACACAGCGTAGTAACGTTGTTAATCTTTTTAATTTTCACTTTTCCGCTCTTTTAGCTTGCTCCTCTCTGAGCGCAGTCTTTCTCAAAATAGAATTCAATTAAGAGATATATCTGTCTAGGTACCTTTAGCCTTATACTTATGTATTTTTTTTATTTTGTCATTTTCCAGAAGAAATGACATGCATTTTTTATTTCAGGATATAAGTACATTAAAGACCTAATTATGAGTTTTTATTAAGGTGAAGCGGGAGAGGGGAAGGGTATGAGAGAAAAATAGGTTAAAGACGAAATCAAAAAAATTAAGCGCTGTGCAATAATTAGATGAAGTCCTATACAACAGGCTCATATTTACAGTTAATATAGTTTTCGATATAGAAGTAGTGAGATATAACTTTATACATAAGTCTAGCAAGATCGGGACGGGCTTACTAAAAGGCGGGGCCTGACACGATATTGAATTACGATTAGGTCTTTATTTGTACTCGAAATGTATTGCATTGTTGGAAAAGCCATGCTCATGTGTAGACAAAAAACACGAAAAGAATATTTATTTGACCACTGTTTTAATAGTTCAGGTAAACAGACTGATTTCTGTGTGCCTGTCAATGACAATTATCTTCATGAAAAAAAGTTCTTCCCGCCTATTTTAGAATATTCACCGAGCTTGGCTTGTCCAATTTTATTTTGTATTTATTCGTAGATTTTTAAGTTCATAGATGCACAAAACATGATAGTCTCACATGAACAAATATATAACTAGGTTCTGTAATATTCCAAAAAGGAAATGTTGTCATTCAATCGATAAATGTCTTAAGATTACGTCATAGCATAACGTCATAGTATGACATCGGAGCTGACGACGGCGAGTTTTACGACATGACTCAGTCCTGTTTAGTTCTCACTGACTCACACAAGTTTATTAAAAATAATGGTCTTATTTAGCGCTAAAATCCAAACTCAGATGTTTGTTAACAGGGTAGATTGGAGATCTCGTGCAAGTTTGATAATGTACCGAGATGCGTTTAGACCATCCTATGGACAAACAGAACCCGAAAAAGCAGAAAAACCAAAAGAAGAACGAGTTACGAAATCTGAAGAACCAGTTACATCACGTGATCAAACGCTGCCTGTCTCTAGTGTTCAAGAACTAAGAGATGCTAGCCCAGACACTGACGCTGCAAGTTCTATAACAATGTCAGATCCAGGCTCACCAAAAGGTGAAATTTCTCCCGAGTTGTTGACTGAAAGTGAGACTGTAGTTGTTTCTGATACTAAACTTGATACTACTGACACTAAAACTGAATCTAAGGGCGAGGTTAAGTCTGCAGAAAGTAGTGAAGCAATCGATGAAAATAAGGAAAAAGAATTAAATTCTGATACTTATAAAACTGACACTGGTTCTCCTACAGATCATGTGGTTATTGTAAAAGAAGAAATTAAGAAATTAGAAAGTAAGGTAATTGACGAAACAGATAGTATTGCAACATCACCTGAAACTGATGTAAAGTCTCCTGTTAGCGAGTCTAAGCCAAGTAGTGTTACGTTTAGTGAATCAAAACCTGAAGGTAAAGCATCGCCTTCAGTTGCAGAAGAAAAAGTTAAATCTCCTGAAACAAAACGAGAAGTGGATGAAACTGAAAGTAATATAGATGATACTTGTTCTCCAACAGAAAGTAAGACTGCTACAGTTGAAAGTGAAACAAAAGTAAATGAACAAGAAAGCGAACCGGAAGCAACTAGGAAATTAGAAAGTAAGGTAATTGACGAAACAGACAGTATTGCAACATCACCTGAAACTGATGTAAAGTCTCCTGTTAGCGAGTCTAAACCAAGTAGTGTTACGTTCAGTGAATCAAAACCTGAAGGTGAAACATCGCCTTCAGTTAAAGATGAAAAAGTAAAATCTCCTGAAACAAAACCAGAACTTGATGAAACTAAAAGCTGTATAGACGATTCGTGTTCTCCAACAGAAAGTAAGACTGCTACTGTTGAAAGTGAAACAAAAGTAAATGAACAAGACAACGATATTAAAATTAATGCCGGTGGTGAAATTGAAGAATTAACAGATTCGACAAAAGAGGAAGTAATTGTTTCAGAGAAAGTAAGCTCAACTGAAACTGTCGAATCGAAAGAAGATAAAGAACCAGAAGAAACAAGTCTAGATACAAATCATGAGGATGTGACAAAAGACGATGAGCCTTCTATAAAACCAGACAAGGAAAAGGAAACTGTTGTTGAAAAGCCTGATGAAACACAAAAAGAAAGTGACAGTTCAGAAAAATTAAAGGACACTGATGACGAAGCAATTGAGACATCAGATATTGCTCAAGCAAAGAAAGATGAAACCGATGAAAAAACAAGCGCTACCACAGAACAATCACCTATAAGTGATGCACAAGAAGTGACCGAGGTAATAGTATTAAAGTCAGAGGAAAATGTGACCGAGTCTGTTCCAGCATCTGAGGATAGGAAAGACGAGAAAGAAACTGCTTCGTCGCCGGAAGCATCAGTTCAATCGCCAACCAAAGAAGAAACTTCATTTGAGGAGCAAAAAGACGAATCAGAAATAGTTACACCGTCCGAAACGACAGTAAAGTCACCAACTAAAGAGGAAACCGATGACGATACTGCAAAAATCAAAATAGACGAACCATCAATAGAAGAAGATTCGCTATCAACAGAATCAGCAAAGAAACAGAGCCCAGTGCAATCACCAACTAAGTCCACTGAACAACTAACAACTACCGATTCAGTGGCCGATTCAAAGAGTGAAAGTGAAATAACTGAAGACGAAAAGGTAAAATCGCCTACAGATACTGCGGTAAGTAATGACAAGACGGAGGTTACAAAAATCGAAATAGAAGAAGCATCAACAGAAAAAGAATCGATATCAGTAGAATCAGCTAAGAAAGATAGCCCTGTGCAATCACCAACTAAACCCACTGAGCAACCAACAACTACCGATTCAGAGGCCGATTCAAAGAGTGAGAGTGAAATAACTGAAGAAAAAAAGGTAAAATCGCCTACAGATACTGCGGTAAGTAATGACAAGACAGAGGTTACAAAAATCGAAATAGAAGAAGCATCAAAAGAAAAAGAATCGATATCAACAGAATCAGCTAAGGAACAGAGCCCGGTGAAATCACCAACTAAACCCACTGAGCAACCAACGGCTACCGATTCAGTGGCCGATTTAGAGAGTGAAAGTAAAATAACTGAAGATGAAAAGGTAAAAACTCCAACAGATACTGCTGAAGGTAATGGCAAGACGGAGGTTGTAACGGAATCTATCGAAAAAACGGAAGATAAGCTTCTTGAAACAATAGTTAAATCAGAA
Organism: Saxidomus gigantea; assembly: GCA_032359765.1. NCBI lineage: Eukaryota > Metazoa > Mollusca > Bivalvia > Venerida > Veneridae > Saxidomus > Saxidomus gigantea. The sequence goes on from JAUMHA010035885.1 coordinate 8,589, forward strand.
GTAATTGAGAAATCGGAAGAAGCTGAAACTGTTGTTGTTGCGTCGTCCCCAACAAAGGAATTACCAGATAGACCAATAGCCGAAACTGAAATTGTCGAAAAAGACACTGACAGTAAAACTGAAACTGCAGAGACATCAGAAAAAACAAGTGATACTGTAGAATCTACAGCTGAACCTGAAGTCATATCAGAAAAGGCTGAAGAATCACAAGCTGCCCCTGTAGCCGTAACCCCGGAGGACAAAATTTCCTCCGAAAGTGGTCCAGAAAAAGTTTCACAGACGTCGTCCGACACAGACGATGTACAGCATTTAGAGCCAAAAGAGGAGCTCTTACAAGAAAAAACAGCTGGAGAACAAACAGAAAGCTGTCAGCAAAGCCCTTTAGATCAGTCTTCAGAAGAGCAGAGCCACAAGGAAAAGGAAGTGACGAAGGAGGAAATACAGAAACCATCCGACACAAAAGATGCACAGCCTGTCGAGCAACCACCAAGTGGAGAGACTGAAAGCAAGCAAAGCGACAGCGAATCAAGTACTAAACAAACTGTATCTGATGATAAATCTAGCAAGCCGATCGAAACAGAAGAAGTTGTTAGCGAAACTACCAAAGAGGACAGTGAGTCAGAGGAATCCATTAGCAAATCTGAATCGCAAACTAAAGATGTACCCGAAGAAACAGCTTCGTCAGAACAAAAAGAATCAGATACGTCAAAAGCCGAAGCTGAAAGTAAAACTGAAAGTGTGAATGAGTCAGCCACGAAAGAAACGCAAGACCAGACAGCTACAGAATCAGACGCGTCCAAAGATGATGTTGAGGCTAGTTCAAAAGCAACAGACCAAGATATTTCCCCTCCAACACAATCTGGTCAAACCGAAACACATTCTGTTGAAATTTACACTCAATCACAGAAAGACACCGAATCAAAAACGGAAATTTTGCAAGAAATTAAACAAACTGAAAGCAAATCCGTTGTAAGTGAAAGTGAGGAAATACATATTTTAAAATCAGAAAGTATATCAGTGGACAGTGAACAAACAACCGTTACTAAAACAGTTAGCTCAAGTGAAATTAATGAGGACGATGAGGGTTCATCTGTAGATGGAACACTAGCAACTAAAGCCGACGTTGATACTGAATCTGAATCTAAACAAGAATCAAAGCAGACAGAAGAACCGAAGATGAATGGTACGGCAGATGATACAGATGATGACGTTAAAAAACCAACAGTTAATGAGAAAATAGAAAAGGCCCTGCTGAATGGAGACGGTATGTGTCAGTATTGTATGATGTCGTCTACACGTTGTACTGCCTGTATTGTTGCTTTTAATGAACATCGCCATTTAAACTCGCCATGTTTTGTAATATTTTGCAGCATGTTATATATTTCAATAAATCACTGAGTACCTTTGTTTCTTTTATTTATTTGTATTTTACTTTTAGTCCTATTTTCTCCGAAATGCATTTTATGTGTTCGTTATTTTTCGGTCATTTTTTGTTTTTTTCTTCTCAAGTTCTAAGTTTTTGATCGTGATTTGGTTCTTTTCACTAAATCAGTAGTGTTCTGAAATAGAATTACGTTTCTGCTTTTATTAAATAGCCATATTCAGTTCATTGTTTAGTGATGAATACTGATTTTCTTTTGCTACTCGTAATTACTGTTGTGCATTCTGTAAAGTTATCGTGTAGCAACATCTTTTCCAGCTAAAAACTAATATGAAAGCTACGGTAGAGCCAGGCAGATAAAAAGAATAGAGAACTTAACAAAGTACTAACATTTTGTTTATGAGAAAAACTGGCTGATTATGATTTAGTCAGTATACCCTTTAGAACCGAACGAGTTTTTAGTTTTGGAAATTAATATTCGACGTCATAAATCTCGCTTAATTGCAGGTAATGTTCAGATTCAAATCAGTCAAGTCGTAAGCAGAATATGCCATAAATTTGCTTTAAAGAGCTTGTTAATTACTACTTGCTCCAAATGACACAGTTCTCTGTTCGTGAAGCTCGCTGCTACTGTGACTTTCAGTTATTTTCTTTGTGAATACGCTAGCTTCTGTTTTGCGTGTGAGGCCAAGGAACATTGATAAACAGAACATATGCAGTTTTTCGAGAAGGCCTCTTTTTGGTTGGAAATTTGCTTGTCAGATGTATGATAAATGATTTGAATCAGAAACCAAAATATATTTGTTTGTGTATAAAAAAAGAAAAAAATAGGCGCGTCTCTCCTAATGCACATACAATAAGATCAATTAAAATGGCTAAAGACGCAAAACAGAAGTCAGAAATGTGTTGTACTTACCTTACATATTTTTGCGGTTAGATTCTGGTTTGCTTCCTCTATCCACTAATTGAACAATTATGTGCTGTGGCAAACATCAACAGGAGCTGTTTTATAAAGAAGTTCGACAATACAGTTTCTAGATACCCTGTTTAATATATATATACAGTGGTAAGATTACTCTACCTGTTTCCATTATTTTGTTTTGTTCAGTTGGCTTACTTGTATCATTGTTTGATTTATGCATTTTTCATTTATTTTGTTCTTTTTCCTTCATTATTCATACAGGGTTGGGTTGAAGAAAGTTGTAGAACAGGTAGTCAATACACAAAGTTCAGGCGGAGAAATGCTTTCTGAGGTTGTCAGTGGTTACGAGAGTCGAGGGGGTGCGTACCATCCGATACTTGTATTAAGAAATTCTAGTTCTCTATATCCAATAATTAAAATCCTAAGCATTTAGTTTCCTTTGGTTGAAATGTTTACAATATATATTGCATTTGCATGTAATCGTTTGTGATGTTGAACCAGTATTTATGTGTTACATATACGTGCATGCGTTTTAAATATTGTGTCAATTTCTTCGCTAGATTTAGATGTATTTGTTTGAAGTTCAATGCCGTTTTCAGATGTATATTTTATTAAAATTGTTGATTCGCAGATGTACATTTTATTAAAATTGATGATACGCAGATGTATATTTCATTAAAATTGATGAATCGCAGATGAAGAGCCTCCGCAACCGAAGCCGGGTACGAGATATTGAATCACTGTCCTGTAAAATAACTTGCTTTTAACATTTATATTGAGTTTATACATTAACCTGTTTGTCCTTATTTGACACGAGATTCGTTCAAATTTGTGTAAAAATTGCATTTTTAAAAGTAAATTTTCAGAAGTGTTCTGTTAGGTTTCTGTTAAAATAGTTAAATGAAGACGTTTTTAAATAACGGTTTGTTGGAGGGTTAACATATTTAAATAATTATTTGTTACAACTAACTACCGCCATGATATTTAAACATTTTTAAATTCAAATAAGTTTTCTAATTGAAAATCTGTTTTTAGTGATTCCTTTTAGGGGATTTAATCGATCTCAAAAATAATAAAATTTGGTACGTCTATCCGAGTATGTTTCTAATAAAGCCAAGACTGTACTAAAAAAGAAAGTTCTTTGGGTTGTGGACTTATTAACTTTGCTATTTTCATTAATATTTTCCTGACTGATATTCGAATTTTACTAATATAACACTAATATTACTTTTAACTTTAATACTAATAGCATGGAAACGTCAAGTGTGAAAATATAATTTGCATGTCACCAAGTACCGTAATTACATATAACAGTAATAGTTTCAACTGGAAATGACGTCACATTGTTCAGAGATAAGAATACTTTGTATAGGGAAATTCCGGTATCTCCTTTTAAAAAGCTTTAAGGTGTAAATTGAGTTTATGAAAAGTGAATTTTTAATATTAAATGTCAAATACCTCGTCCATGTCTGTCTTATATGTGCAGATAATATGATCTGGCTGATTTAATTATATTCGCATTTAAGGATTTTGTAAAATGATGCAAAAGTCTAGCAGTATATTCATATATTCTGATATCTTTTTTTTTTCAAGATTCACAAATAAGCATGAAAATGATGAGAGGAGAAGTATCAGCCAAAACGACTTACCAGAGAACATCCACCGGTCCAATAGCCATCTGCGAGGTCAGCCCCGAGGGCAAGTTTATTATGCTAGAGAACACTTCATCCGGACCAAACAGAAGGGTAAGTGTAGGCTTGGGTTCGGTTTCCTAAGATTCTCTTTTACTGATAGCTTCGTCTACAAAATGGAGTTTAATGAATTTCCTGATAAATTACACGAGACAGAGAAAGCAATGTAAGTATTGTAAGTCTTGCGTCTAGCTTAAGCAGTGTTTATAAATAGCGTGGAAATAAGACGTTCTGACTTTATCTTATATGTTTTATTTGATAACCAGACATATGGGTGCCAGTAAAATCCCGGCGGCCTTAATCCACGTATTTTTTTCTGCTCATAAATCAAACAAGCCTTCAGGATTTCCGTAATTTATATGAGATCTTTAATTACTGAGACACCGCGCAGGGGAAGCTTTAATTTTAGCAAATGCAACATTTTATAAGTAAGAAACGAAGCAACTTCTACACTTGAAAATTTCAAAGTAAAAACAGTGCGAGACATTCCGAATTCCAATTGTCTTCTTCCAGCAGAGAGCAGTGATTAAGACTACAGTACACACTGTTCACTGCTGCGAAAATTTATTCGAGAATTCCCAAAGAGGTGCTTCAGAAAATTGGCGAATGAAGTATTTCTTGTATGTATGTAAATGGATTTCGGAATAGAAATACAACCACAAGCTAGGTGTTTGGAAAATAAAACAGGAAGCTTGTGGAAAGCAAAAGAAAAAGTAATTAAAAACATTTCTTAGGAAGTTAATATTTGTTGAAATAAAATCTGTTGTACACAAATTACGAAAAAAAGGTTGGTTCTCATTTAAACTATCACTGGACTGAAGCAGTCGGACACCAGATTCGTGTAATTTATGCATTATAAGCAAAGGTAAACAATTTTGTAAATACTTAAACAAAAATATTTCCAAATGTTTACTTAATAAAATAATGCACCAAAATTTAACATGTATTTATGAAGAACCCACACACTTCTTAACCCTAGTAGTTTTTCAAACTTATATGATATAGGACACAAAGGGAAAGAGATCTGAAGGAGTGGTGAGAAATATTTTTCACTGAGCGATGGCGTTTAAAAACTGCGTATTTTGCTGTGCTTAACTCTACTTAAATAATGTGAATAATCGCTTATAGCATTAACAATAATGTGAGTAATCGCTTATAGCATTAACAAACTCATTTATATTAATTAGCTTTTCTTTCGTAGGTTTAGAGATAAATCTGAGACAATTATTACAAACATTTCTAAAGTATCTTACAAACTTTAGAATTTTTAAAACATTTCTCCAATCTTGCTGAATAAGCGTAAATAGTCACTAGATACTCTTTGAAACAAAGTTTACTTATACGGTGCACTGTACTCTTATATATGTTATCTTCAACAATTCAGCACTGCAGCATTGACCGTATAGCTATCTCAAAATGTTGTTCATCTCATCAGAAAGTGTACTACAACACTCATGTCAGTGACTTGGTTGGGTCTCTTAACTTTCATGTAGAAATAAGTTTGCAGAAGTAATTACCTGCGTGAACTGACTAGCTGTGAATAAGACCTTAGTCTAAGTCTTAGGTGATAAGTTCAAAGAAGAGGACATACGGTATCAGAGGTCAGTGTCCGACTAGTACAACACGGAACAGCTATTCCTAAGGCCATACTCTCAAAATCGATTAACATATGCACTTTTTATAATGCACATATATATTTAATGCACATATATATCGAAGGTAAAATTCTGTCCTGAACATTACCGTGAAATAACCGAGAAATGAAGAACGCACATAACAATCGAAGGCTTTACATAACAAACTATGTATTTGTACAAAACAATACAAAAAATAAGACGAGAAGCGATGGCGTTCCGTTTGTATAACAAGTAGTCAAGTATATGGACAAATAAACCATTTGTTTAATTTATAAATACAATTTAAATAATCTGTTCTGCTTCTTTATCCTGTAATGACTTTTGGGATTGAACAACCTACTTGTAAAGTCATTAAAATGCCTACGCCTATGATAGTTTTTGCTTCATCAGCATTTTTGTCCATTCAGCATTTGAGGGATTCTTCACCACTAATCAATGGAGTTTTTCAGTAGTCATATTGACTTTACATCACAATGATGATAAAACTTACTATGTAGAAATATAGTTTTCGCCATGCTGTCTAAAATTTGTTAAATATTCATGTTTTTAGAGCTACAATTGTCTAGGGATATACAAATAATTCTTAATTACCATCTGTTTCATGCATTTTGAATTGAAGTCTATCCATATTTTAAATGAATAGGAGCAGGAGATAGCGTGTTACATTGTGTTGGCATATCTGAAAAGTATTCATTATATATAAGGAAAACAAATGTGTGTTCTTTGTAAGGAATTACTTTGTGAATTTTTCATGTCGATTTGATAGTTCCATCCATTGTGACATTTTCTAATAGGTTTATTTATCGACCACCTTCTTATACATGTATCACCTTGCGCTGTCGCAGCGCCACTTTAGATTTTAAAGTAAGACAAATGAATGTTACGGAAAGAAAGAACAATCAACTGCTTTTCTGAGATCAAATCATATGTTGTATCATTTCAATCAACTGCAGTGTGCAGATTTACACTGCTGAGTGCGTTTATTTGTATATTGAATATGCTTTCCAATATATAGTTCACCGTAAGATAAGGATGTTATAAACAATGTCGGTGTGAACGGTCACTAAAGTGTGTTGTTGTTGTTGTTTATTAATACCATTAACAAGACATTGGTCCTTGGTTCACTTCAGTCTCAAACTTTTTGTCTCGTTTGCATTTTGAAAAGGCATCGTTACGCCCAGCTATGTCGACACTGTAACTAAAATCAAGGTTACTTCACAATTTATTGACAACACGAACGTTGCAATTAATTGGTAGCAATTTCTTAACTTTGCCTAACTAATATGAACATCATTACTTTATGAATTTTAAAGTCCAAGAGTGTGATTATTTATCTTGAGTTGTTTGCTTTTAGGACGTTAACTTGGACGGCTGGAGATTGAGACGTACAGTTGATGGCAAGAGGGATTACAGTTACAACTTTAGAAACTACACATTGAAGGCTGGCAAGAAAGTGAAGGTACGTAGATGAAGTCATAATCAAGCCCCGATAAAGTCGCAAAAGGTATGGAGGCGTTGTCTCGAGAGACGGCAACCACCAACCAGTATTAGGGCCTAACCAGTATGCTTCGATATAAGAAAGGAAACTTGATAAGTAGGCCTAACCGTGCCTACGATTGCCACGTTTTAGCGTTGGTTTTATCATTGCCTTTTTCTTAACTTATCACAACAAGTTTTAGCATTTGATGTTGTAAGAATCTGAATCAAATTCCAACAAAACACTGAATGGCAATATAACGCAAAACAAAATATGACTAAATTACATTTTTAACTATGATTAAATGATAACATTGGTTCTATAGTGTACAGAATTTGTTTTTCTGGCACCTTTCCCCCCTCTCTTACTTTAACAAGAACTAATGACCAATCGGATTATTTCGGTATGGAAATACAAGATGTCCACCCACACAAACGCTCTTTCTCTCTTAGGTGTTCAATTTCCTTGATTCAGAGATATTTCACGCCTCCATATCGCAATGATGACATTCAATCTGATATAACTAATTTGATGAAGTGACATCACAGTCACGTTCATTCTCAACTTTTGATGTTTCTACAAAAACAATTTCAAAGAATGTTTGTGCAAGTTTTGAAGAGGGTATGATTTGAATAGCGAAAAAAATATATGAAGGCGAAATCAGTAAATTTTCTCGTATGAAAGCGCCCTTACAAACAAACCAGAAGATGCTGATCTGGCCCGATTTAATACGGCGATCTTTAAATTTTAAGCTATCTTAAAGTACTTACAACAATCACTGATATCCGTCTGTCAACGCTCACAAATGGATAATTTCTATATATTGAATGTTTCAGATTTTGGCTCGCGGTTCGGCTTCTGAGGCAGGATTGAACGACCTTGTGTTCAGAGAAGAGGACAACTGGGGAGTCGGGTCCCAAGTCACAACATCAATGATTAACGAAAAAGATGAGGTATACAAGTTTTGTCTGAGAGAATGCTTGCAAAATATCATCATCAAAGATTGAAAAAAATCCCGGTTTAGTGGTTAAATTGATACCCGCAATTGTTCATGCGATTTTTACGCTTTCACAAAGCACCTTTGAAAAGAAAATGCAAAAGAATAAGATTCGGTATGGTTGTATACGTTAATTAATTTGTCTTATTATGTGAAAAACACTTTGCAAGTTGTAAATGGTTTGAAATATTTCTCAGGATTTTAAAGTTAAATTTACATTCATTTTAAGTCTGCTATTTTGTAATATTATTTTAAAGCATGGAATCATGCTAATTTTGTATTGTTTTCTTTCAGGAAAAAGCAAGCCATGTTCAGAAGACATTGTACAACTAAACTCGTTTAACTTGAATCTATTACGACAGTTGCCATAGTCATATCTTTTATCGTTTGAAACATTGATGAAAATACACTAATTTGCATTATACAAACACTACCAAAGAGAATAACCTCATTTGAATACATGGAAAAAGGGAAGGAATGCAGTAACGACTGCATGAATAAAACAATTTCGAGAGAAATTTCATGGAACTAGAAAGGAAATAATATTATCAATAATAAGAAATAAAATAATTACATGAAATTCTTGATAAAATACTGGACCATACTTGAAGCTACACGAAATGAGGACATCATTGGATATAAAACTATTATACTTGTATTTTAATCAAACGATTTATTTATCAAAAGGTGCACGCATTGTATATATATATTTACTACACCGTGTGAGATTATCATGATAGTTAAAAGTGTGTGATAAGTTTACTAATGCACTACGCTTGATAGTGATATGTTAATTATTACATGCAACTCGATAGTGATAAGTTAATTATTACACTTGGTTTGATTGTGATGAGTTTATTATTACACTTGGCTAATAACTTGGGTATTATATGCTTAAATATACAGCTAAATGAAGATATCATTTATCATAAAATACGCAAGTTAGATAATATGTGAAAATCCTGTTTAAGAGTAAGTTGTTGGTAATAATTGTGTTTTGAACAAAAGATAGTATAGGGATAAATAGTGAAATACTTTCACTGTGAGTACTATAACATTTGCTAACCCTATATATGGTAATACCCACACGTTACAACTAGCGTAGAGTAGTAAGAAGTCTTTGTTTGTTATTTGTTATAGTTATAAGGATATAGGATAAAAAAAGCCTATACATATATTACAGTTTATGCATTTATTCACAGTTTCATGTTATTCAATTTTCATTGAGAGTACGGCAACGAAACTGGACAGTGGTCAGTTATAGGCGTGTAATGCATGGTCACATGATAGTCTGCAGATATCGTCCAGTTTGAAATATAACAATTTGTTAATGGACATTTTGATTACTGTTACTTTAAAATCAAAGCAAACAGCTGCAAAGTTAATTGCACCTAAAGTACAAAGAACATGTGAAATGACAGCGAGAAAGATATGATAATTAATATTTGAAAAGTGGGCGTGCAAAAAGCCAAAGGTTGTAACACGGCATTTGTATGCTTGTCATACATGGTTCGTTAGTGACTATGCATTACAGACCTATGCTGTTACCCCAGTATTTGTTAGATTTAAACAAAAGGTTGTGATATGCTTAACACAAGAGTATATTTTGAGAAGACATGCTTAATTTTATTCATTTTTTTCATACATCTATATCATAAGTTTCGTATTTTATAGTTTATTTATTGTTTTGCTTTGCTTATTAATATTTATATGTTTAGTTTTTTTTCAAATCTCGTCGCTTCCTGTTGTCTAGCACTTTCAAAATAAGCTTTGAATCTAGTATACATATGCACGAGATAAGTCATATCTACCATAGACATTATCATGACCAATCATAACTATAGACTGAACATTTATTTCAGCATATGAGTAGTTATATACCCATACATCGAAAACATAAATAGAAAGGTGTAAACATAAGTGAGTAAAAGCTACACATGCATATGTGTTTTGGTAAAGAAGATATTATAGAACAGATTTTATCATATTTCCGAAAATAATACGAAACTGATATCACGGTTTGACGTCAATGTTAAGATACATAAAGAATCACCAAAATGTAAACTTTTCTGATGTCAGACCTCTGGCTGTGGTTGAGGATATCTTCAAATTAGAAATATTTACATAGAAATGTTCAGTTTATCGTTACATTTCACTACCCAAAACCTAAACTGTTGTCATGGCAACGTCTGTGCTGGTCATTTATCTCGTGCATATTGTCTTTCGATCTCTTTCGATTTCGGGGTAAACAGCAGTATTTCAGAGATGATGCAAGCTGCACCGTTACGTCACATTCCATCATGTCTAAATTTAGTAACAGTCATTTGATGATTTCTACATATCACATAGTAAATATGAAATATGTTTATTATATAATACTCACTCAATAGCATTTATGTACATATGATATAAACACAAGTACATACTTTTCTTGATTCACTTTAGAAATAGGATATACAATGCTATACTATATTGCAGTGTACGTCATAACTGTCTCTGTGTAGAATCGTTTTGCAGTGAAAAAATCATTATTTATTACATAGCAGTGTTTTAAACAGCATGTAGGATAAAGGCGGCTATTTATAGAATCTGACAGTGTGATAACGCAATTTATAGTGTATAGATTTCATTCCTTGTGATAAACCAAACAGTGATGTTGCTTTTATGCAAAATTCCGTTTTCCAATTTGAACGCTTTACGTACTAAATGTGTCCATTGTTGCAGTTGAAATTAAGTGTATCTTTGCCAACTTTTTTGCCAACGTCGTGTTGTAGATGTATTGTTAAAACATTGTTATACTGTAGATAAAACCACTCGGAAATGTTTGGATTTCTTCGTTGCTCAGTTTCTAACATGATGAAGAGAAACCTGCAGAAACATTTTAAATATTTCCTACGTGGTTTAATTAGTTGATGTAGTGGCACAGCGTTTCTCTACAAGCACATGTGTATTTTCTCTGTGATTACAAAAAAATAAAATAAAACTTTCTTTAACAGAAAGCCAGTTTCTGGCCTTTCAGCTGAAGAAATTAAAACGCTTAAACCTTGAAAATATTATACAAATTTTGCTACAAACGACATAGTTCTAATTGTGGCATTGGAGATGGATTTCTAGATGTTCTCTAGGAGTTTTGACACCAGTAACTTAGATGTTTTACAATAACTTTGTAACAGTGATTAGGTGTGTCAGTTTTTCCTGTACGTGGATCACTTTCTTAACTTTTTAACCTGCCTATTATCTTTGACTGCTGTTTGCTAAAACGTTAACTTGTCTGACACA